>JAGDQP010051250.1:1125-14057 GCA_022664845.1 Lepisma saccharinum | reverse complement strand
TTTCATGCAGAGGACTAAAATTATCAAGCAGATGTTATTGGAAAGAATGTTTTTTGTTTGAATATCCTATGATAAACCAGTCCGCAGATATTAGGTTTTCCGTAAAAATTTGCTTTCTATGTGCCTCAATACAAAAGTGGCCGCCATTAATCAACCGGTTGGTATAAAAATAAAACAATATCCGTTTTGAACTATTCTAATGTAAGGGATGGATATATATATATCATATTCAGCCATTCTCTGTCCACTCTTGGATGAAGGTCTCCCCCTCTTCTTTCCACATATCTCGGTCTGCTGCTTTCCTCATTCATGTAGCTCCTGGAAAATGCTTGATTTTTTCTACCCATCTTGCATTTGGATGTCGTCTTGGTCGTTTCTTTTATCTAGAAATTCAATGTAGTACATTTGACGTCTATCTTTCATCTGTTTGTCTATCTATGTGACGGGCCCATCTCCACTTCATCATCTTCGCAATATTGGTTACAACTTCTACCTTTGTGCCCGAATCCATTCATTTGTCTTCCTGTCCTTCCTAGTTATTCCTAGCATGAATCTATCCATTGTTCTTTTTGTGACTCTTACACCCAGTTTTACAATCGACCGCTAAGCTTCTAGCCAGCGCTAAGTTGAGGCCAAGTCATAATTTGCATATATATCCTTGGTCTTTCAATATATATAGAAGCTCTAGCCAAGCTAGACAATTTCAGATGCACTAAACGATGGTTAAATAAACGTTGAAATATTTTGAATAAACACGAAATATGATATACTCTTTGGTATTTGTAGAGGTTCCCCCTAAACAAATATCAGGCCTCCCGCGACAATTGGTCTGGCTACACCGCTGTAAATATTTGACGAAATTTAAAAAAAAAATACTCGTGGAAGGCGTCGCCCACACTGCTAAGCAGAACTGAATTTATTTATGGTCTTTAGACTAAGTGGAAATAACATCGAACAGACAAGAAGGGAGCCCGAGACAGACACATAGGGCTGTTTGATTTCACATATTGGGATCAAACTATCGATGCTGCAATATGGAAATATCAATATCGAGAAAGTGGAACATGATTTGTTTAATATTGATATTGTAAAGTGACATGAATTATGCAACGTAGTATGTGTAAAACACGTGCTATCGTAGTATGCGTAAAAACACGTGCCATCGTAGTATGCGTAAAAACACGTGCTATGTGTTTGCAAACAAATAGTGGAAAACGGAGGAAGCCGACAACAGCAACCGAAGATAACCGACGACGCAGACGACATCTACAAGTGCAGATTCAGCGCTCCTGGGACAGAAGCTCTGATATAAAAGCGGCACTACTCTGCTACGCGGATAGTCAGCTCTCCTCCTCCTCTTCCCTCACGTTGGCCGAACCTGCTACGAGGTAGGCTATCCTATCTTACCGTCTTATTTGCTACGGAATAGGCAAAACTCCCTAAGTCCAGATCTGCTACGGGGTTGGACTTTCCGAACACCACTACAGCTCCATCCCGCTACGGGGCTGAGAACTTCCTTTCTCTGCCAGGCAGCAATCTGTTGCTTGGGCCAACGTCAACCGCAACCAAAGGAAACTTATGTAGAGAAAGTAATTGAGTTATTTTGTACCTCAAATTTAGACCTCCATAGTTTTGTACGGGAGACTCTTTTTATTAACTTTTCTGACTTGTATTTTTTAATAAAAGGTGAAGGGGAAAAATCCAAACAATCGATCCTTTTATTGCCGTATATGCTCTACCTACGAAAGAACAAGCTATTGAGTAACGGCGCCAGACTCAGACAAACTGAGCGTTGCGGAGGAAATTAAGGCGCAGCCACAAGGGAACAATACGATATAGAATTATGATGTTTGATTTGGATCGATTTTTTATATAGCATTTCTAACCATTTTTCAATGTAGACGATATTCGATTTTCAACCCCAATTTCTAGATATGTAATGTGTAGTATTTCTACAAATTAATCCTTCCTCGATTTGTGAACCGCTATTTATGTTAGATATCGAGGTTGGGAATTCCAACATTTCTAGAGACAGAGATCGCAACAGAGTGGTGAAGTGCTCGCTTGTTGCTGGCTTTCTTCTGGTTATCTTAAGACAATTTTACAGTAGGCGAAATTTGGAATGATAGAACTATTTTATTCCTCCTTTTCTAATGGAGAGTATAAATATATTTTTGTAATTCTGTATTAGTTACTTTCGCTCTACGATGTTGAGTATTATACTTCAAATGTTGTTACTTTCTTACTGATTTTGGATTAGATGAATCACACACTATGAATAAAATCACGTGGTGATGAGCGTGTAGGAGCACAATGCATAAAAGCGTACGTGTATCCTTGTACTCACATCACTGCTTGACTATAGATCACATTCTGCATTCTACTCATCCGAAATCAGGGATGAATAACGTTTGAAGTGCCTTTAACGCCAAGCAGCAAACATAGCGAATATAGAGAGAGACAAAGGCTTTTTAGTAGCTGTGACGAGTTGATATTTGAGACGAGGACAAACTTTCTTTGGATAATTTATTATTTTGTTAGTAAAATTAAAGCTATGTCTGTTGTAGGAAACATCCCATGCGAGTAACTTGAAATGCTTTCTAATTGCATGACGATAAAAAGAAGTTGACAAAGTGTCGAAATTTGGAACATACGGCTGTATTTCCGACACGCAAGTGTGAATACTTGCTAGAGTGCGTCCTTTCCCAAATGTAAAATGTAAAACTTTTCATTTAATAGTTTCCGAGTTATCCTACTTTTCATTTAATAGTTTCCGAGTTATCCTATCAGAAAGTTAAATAGTTCCGTGCATGTTATCACAAGATTATAAACGGAATAAGAAATAGTTACCTGATTTTCAGATGGTGTTTCTCAATTTATTAATTTGTTTTTAGGGAGCTAGTTGAAAGTTTCATGAATATTCATTAAATTGTATCACTCATCGTAAGGTACACTCATGCTTAAAAATAATTGCATGTCTTTATTTGACAGCTTTTCACAAATAATATTTTTCTCCTTGGATTCTGGCGTTCGCTTAATTGTTGTTCTTGTAAAAACTAATATTTCCTGAAATTTTGACACAAAAATATTAATAAATAACGAAACTAGAGGGAGAAAATTAAATATTGAGAAATTGTTGAAAAATTTCTAATATAAGTCAAAAAGTCAGAAATTTGTCAACATAGGGAAATTAAAAGGTAAATTGTTTTCGCTCACCGAGACAATCCATATCTTTAGTAGTGTCTGAAACTGAGAATAGATAAATATTTACTCAAATGAAACATTATACGCAAACAAATGTCACAAATACAACATATGCACTGCGTAATCATGTGGCAGAGACTATTATATTCTCCGAAATGGAGCGAGAAAATACATAAAATCTCTTTTAACTTTCCAAGTGAAGACTTTCAATCAATGGTGCACGAATAAATGTTTATCAAAATGTTAGATCACAACACCCTCGTGGTGTAGTGGTTAAGCTTTGGACTGGTGAAATGAAGGCCGCGTTCGAATCTCTATGCATCCCTAATAACATTTGTTTAGAATTTCTAAAAAATGAGGTGATAACTTTTAGTTTGCGAATATATTTTTCTTTGTATTCTCTCAGTGCCGATAGAATGGTCTTCTCATATTATGAGTAGACACTCGGAAAAGTGTAAATGTTGTGTATTAAATTAATTCTACAAAACAGTAATGTGCTCAAAATTGTATTCTATTGTAAGCTTTAACCTTCTTTTTACTAAGCTGAAATAGAAACGTTATTTACTGACTATGTGCACCCCAACACCATTTTTTTATGTAAAGTAAGTAATTATTTAGTGAAATGAATTGTCAAATGTAATATTTATTGCACATGCAATGTTTTTAAAATATGAAACAGTAATAATTTTCATCTAATATTTTCTAACATATATATATATATATATATAATAGCGTATATCATAAAATACCTCTATATATTCGTAAAAATGTATATAGTATAGATGTATATCTAGTATTTTAGTATGACATAATGTGTTGTTCTTAACTACAGGTAAAATAGCAAAGACAGTAAAATTCAAAATTTAACATTAGCAACATCTACTGGCGATTGCGGGAAGATATTTTCTTAGAGTAACATTATTTACCAAGTAGGGTGTCTACAAAACCCACTCGAATTAAATTCAAACTGATACAATCCTTGTTACTTTCCTTGTTAATATACAATAAAAGTCAATGAGTGTCATTCTTGAATAAGCATTTTTAATAACGTAACAACGAAACGGATAGCGCTGGGGTGTGTTTGCACCCCACTTCGTAAAAGGAGGGTTGACAACAGGTCCTATGAATGCATGTGCTCGAAAGCAGTTACACTTCTAATCTCTAAACCCAATCCATATTTAAAATTAGTCATGCATAATAAGTTTCGAATTCCCAATAAGTATCAGAACGTTATATGTATAAATGTTACTTTCGTATCCTTATCTAACCCTGCCGGCCGGGTGGCCGTGCGGTCTGCGGCGGTAGGCGAACGGCTCGAAGGTCCCGGGTTCGAGTCCCGGCAGGGGCTTGGGTGTGGATTTTAATAGCTAAGGAGCGAATCTTGACGGGCCGAAGTCCAAAGTTACTAGACCGGCCCATATAAAAGTAAATTTTACCAAAGTTTTTTCTCCAAACTTCTGACGATTTCCAGTTGACAATGCGAAATGTCTAATTTACAAATAAACTATATTTTACGTAAGGATAATTTTAAGATAAAATAAAATAATTGCTCAGCAAAGCAATCCGTTTTAATTAAAAAACTAAAAACGTATAACAGTTTCACAAATTAACTAACTACTTGGCTTCATCAGACATCAGAGTGTGTCTTTCGTTGTGGGCGCAACACGAAATATATTATGTCACGGATTATCAGATCGTGTTGTTCAAGAAGCAGCGACTTAATTGTGGCAAAGGTTTTCTTGCTCAAGTCTAGACTAGGTTACAGTTGCGTTGCGACTTATGTTTCTTATTTCCCATTCGTGTTGAAATGAGAAATGCGCCACAAATGTTGAAATAATACGCCAATAGCCAATACTAAGGGAAGTCTTATCGTGTGAACTTCTTTCTGTGATTGAAAATTGTGTGAATCATGTTGCCAGTTTTAAATTCAGTGCTCCACAAGCTACTAAAGATACTGTATAATTTGACGAAAATGAAGAAAAAATATGGATGAACGTCATTTGAAGGGTAAGGGGGAAAATAAGGAATGTCACAACAAGGCTTTTTCGAGAAAATAGTGTTTTAATGTTGAAAACCTTGTACAAAGAGAGTAATTCCCCAATCTTTTTTCCGCTTTTTCCATGGACATTTCTACGTCTCAGCATGGAAGGAATATTCCGTTCAATAGTACCACGTGTCACTAACAGAAAGGACACAGTACCCAAAAAGCCTAAAAATGGGCATTCCTTCTTTTTCCCTTCACTTTTCATTTGTAGAATTTTGTGGTGTTTGTTGTTGGATTTCTTGCTTAACGCCAACAAAGTAATATTAATATCAATTAACACAAGAGTATTTTATACAGTTGCGAACAAAAAATATCATGTGTAATGTCTTTGTTGAGGATTTCAGTATGATATTGAACCAGATATATAAATTAGTTTTTCAAGAAAAATCAAAAGTTTGAGCTTAAAGGTATTCAATGCAAAATTTAATTTAATTTTTATTTTCAAACAAAGAAATCCATCCTTTAAAATACACTTGAAGTGAAATAAAAGGATTATTTATAGCAATTTAGGAGAATTAAAGCGATAATAGAGGGAATCAGTATCAGGCTTAAGCAGCAAGTGTTGTGATTCCTTATACAACCACTCTGTCCGTCTCTCGACAACTTTCAACTCAGAAACTATTAAGGCAACATAAAGCATGATGCTATAGCTGCGTTCTCCTTATTTCTTATCTCCTGTCAAGCAATTGTTGGCAGTTATTTGAGCAAAAATAACTAATGAAGTTAAGTGAACAGAATTGGCAACTTCTTTGGCAAAAAAAACAACAAAAAAAACAAGGCATCTGCTGTCCCGTTAACAATTTGTCGGGGCAAAGGGACACATGACGAAAAAGGATTAAAATCGGGACGTCTGGTCACCCTACTATAGAGGCCTAAAGCGCCATCAATAAAATTTAATTCAATTCAATAAGTTCATGGTGAGAATACATTTACCCGCTTATTTCTCTAACCTCATTGAAACTAGCAAACAAAAGATTCACTTTTCTGATGAATTTTCCCTCGCTCGTAACGTAATAAAAAAACTGATGCATTAACAGTCAGTTAGTGCTAAGAATAATATAATTTAAGAGAGTTAATTACGCCGTTCTGCATTCGAGGAAATGTATTCAGAACGGAGAGGCGATCGAACTAACATCTCTCTAGTTTGAGGTCACCCACCTTTACCACTACGCCACAGAGGGCGCTGAACTATCGAACTTTCATCAGCATTGAATGACAATCTTCAGTTCGAAATTTAAAACTCCTCTTGTGTCTTTCTTCGCGCCTTCTCGGGGGATATAATAGTTTCTGCTACAAGATTATGCAATGCATATGTTGTACACCATACTTGTGTAATGTTTTATTTGAAAGAACATTGTCTGTAATCTCAGTTGATGGTAATACTAAAGATATACATTTTCATAGAGTGAAAAAAAAATATCCCTTCTTTCCTCTCAGTTTCTCCGTGAATTTCCCTTTGTTGCCAAGTCTCTCAGTTCTGGATTTATTTTTTTCGATCATCTCTTCATGTTTCTCTTATTTCATTATAGTTCCATTATTTTTAATATTTTTGTCACAAAATTTCAGGACATATTCGTTTCTACATAATTCACATGTATAACCATTAAGCGAACGCCAGAATTCAGGGAGAAAAATATTATTTGTAAAAAAAACTGTCAAATACAGACATGTGAAAAATTGAGCATGAGTCAGAGGCGTCATTTAGGGGGGTAAGGGGGTCAAGTCCCCCTGCGTTTGAGAATATAAGCCCACTAAAACGTAAAAATACATTTCTTAAAAAGGACAAGTTAAACTGACATAAAAACACACTGAAAAGTAAAGAAAAATATTTTTTTTTAATTTCGATTTTTTGTAAGAGTCCGGAACTAAATTTATAAGTTAAATAACTACTTGTTACCTTGCTACGTAATGTGAGTTAGTGAATTTTGTCTTTTATATTAATTAATTTCGCGCCGACCAAATACAAAAAATAGAAAATAAAAGAGATTTTCAGAAGTGTTTTTATTTTTACTTATAGTATGTTTTTTGTCGGGCGTTTATCTTTGTCTTCTGTAAAGAAGTTTACTCTTTTCTTTTCATATTAGCACTACTCAAGAATAATACTACGTTACGTCTGCATGGTATTACAATTGGATCACCGACAAACCCAGTACCTTGATGTCTGGCCAACATTGACTAGATTTATCCTAACAATAATTCTGAAGGGTGTTCTCACTGACACACTAGTACACCTCGAAATTGCATGTCTGCCCGTTTTACGTTGCGAGAATACAAATATTTTGATTAAAATGGTAAAAGGAAAAGTGGAATAGAAATTTGATATCTATAAGAACATTAGCTTTTGCTATTTTAAAAATAATTAATTTGTTTTAATTTTACTTTGGGTTTGTCTCGGTGCCTTGTCAATTTTCTATGCACTTGTTACGTTTGAGTGCGTGTAGTAAGCAGCAGCCAGAGCAGTGCGTTTTAGAGAATTATTATAATATGAGCGTTAGTAGGCCTGTTTTTGTGTTTTCTTACCTGGGCATTTCTGAATCGTTTGGCTAGGAATATGGACGGGTTTGGTTTGGACCTCATAGTAGAATATGATGTCTATGGCAGAGCTTACCTAGCGGATGACTTCAAAATTACGTGCCTTGAACAAAAATTCATCAGTTTTAGCCCAGCCAGAAATGGGGAAGCGTAATAAGTCTATCTATTATGAGGTCTATGATACAGCAAGCAGTCACTTTTTATCGATATTGGCAGTATACTGCCTAAGCGATTGGTTCTTTCGGGTTAATTTTAACCATATCCGTTTTTATATTTCTCCCAGGATGTGTATATATATATTATTTGGACTGGATGTAAATATATTGGTGGGCAACCTTTGTTTCATGTCTCAGGGCGCCCAGTGCCTTTGTTGCGGAGTCAGAATTACGGAGTAGCTCATATTAGAGAGTTTTCTTTATATTAATTTGTAAGGGAATTTTAAGTTCTAGTCTTTGTTTAGGTTTGAGAACATTTCACTTCTGAAGGTGAGTCAATATGAGGCATGACGTGTTTTAGAAATTGAATTTCGTTTGTCTATTAAGTTCTGGTTTTCCTGAAAAGGTGTGGTGGCCTTAAGGGAGGCTTTTTAAATTTTTGTTCATGAGTTTTGTCTTCCCCCTCCGTGGGAGCTGAAAATTTTGTTTTGTAGAGGAACTTCAGTGCTATTGTTTTTGCTCTGGTTTCGCCTGTTTCGTGAGTTCAATGTAGAAATTGTTTTTAAGGCATATTTCGATGTGCTGATCTATTTTTTATTCAAGTTACGAGATCACATCATTTTAAGAGGTTTGCCACCATAATGTTTACTTTGTCTGTGACATCATGCAGAATGTCGTGAGTTAGTTGGTTGAGTTCTGGTGGAGTTTTTGTTACCTACAACAAGACAAAGCTGTTTCCCCTATTTCGATGATAATTTATTTACTGTCACTTCCTTTTACTAGCCTGCCTCAGTATCAGCGGATGTAAGATTTCTGCCTCTAGCCAGACTTGAATCCGGATTATTTGGTGGTGTCCTCCTCAAGAAACTGAGCTCAATATGATATGTCCACGGTATAGGAGACTGCTTTAATCGGCTATTTATTCTTATTTTGTCATTGGGAATTTTTGTCACAGACGATCACCTATACCGTGATCTATTGAATAATTCTTTTCTGTTCTAAAAAGACTGAAAAATACTTTCAGCCATCAATTTGTTATGATCGACTCGCCTCGTTGATGATTTGGCTGTAGAGCGGAAAGAGGTTAAGAAAACTTCTATTGACGACCTTCTTAATGACTGCTAAAATAAAACAGAGAAATTACTCTTTGATACATTAAATCTTTTACGTAATCTGCTGTAAATAACACTTTATAAAAAGTTAACAATGTCATTTTTATATAAGATATTAGTATTACTTGTTTCTAGCTATATCATATTAACAGCAAAGAGATGCTTGTAAATTACGTACAGGAATTCCGCCAGGATTTTCAATTTAGAGGTGATTTGGTGTAAAGTTAATACTGGGAGGGTGTAAGTGGAGTTTTGCACGTTTTCTGTCGATTTTTACCGTATTTTTTTTATGTTGGGAGTGCTCTCGAGGATTTGGGGGCTAACACCTCCCAGAGAGTATGATGGAATCATTGATTACGTATGAAGTGAAAACTACGCTTGGAAATAAATGGAAATATACTTAACACCGCTGCTGCTGATATCTACAAGAAACCACAAGAAAACCGTTAAAATTCGAAAATTTTCAATACAAAATGAATATCATCTTTGCGTTTTAAAAAGAATCCTCCTAAATCAAGGACTTTCTTTCTAATGTCATAATCACAAATGGAAACTTCATATTCTTTAAAGTATTTTTTTCTTAAACGTACTGTCTTAACTTAAACTTCACCTTGTATAGACTATTTTCATTTTCTAACAAGATACTAAAACCAATTTGCAAATAGTGACCCTTTTAGAACAATTTTGAATATTCTTCAAGTTATTTTTTTTTTGCTCAAACACGAGTTAATATAATTTGGAAAAGCTCACAAATTGTTTCGGCCCTATATTTTAATGAAAATTTTTAGATTTCAACGAATTTCTTGATGACGTTCTAGCAGCTAAAATTTGGTTGGCCAATATATTTAACTATGATCCATGATTTAGACCTGCAGTGGTTCAGCCTCTTGAGCCTAAAGTTCCTTTACTATTGAACTATAAAGAACTCCATAAATTTATCACTTCCCTTGTCATCTACTGAAGAAGTTTGCCAGCATGTAAACAAAATGTGTAGAAGTCTTTAAAAGCTAATTCTGAATACCTTCAGGAAAGAATTAAAAAGATCCTTTGCCTTCTACTCTTATACTTCTTGTACTCTTTACTCTGTCTTGTAGTCTTTGAGCACAAATGGAAGAGCATTTCAAGAATATATATATAAAGTGTATTAATAGTGTATTATGGTTTAGAATATTAATAGAGCAATGAAAAAGAACTTACCAGTACTCAGATACTCTAGAGCGCTAATTGCGAGAAAGCAGAGAGACACAACTGTGACACTCCATATCTAGAACAAGAAGCAAAATGAATATTACTACATCATTATATTACATTAGTAGTCTTACTAATACAATACTTAGGATTTTCTTAGGGCGGCTACACATGCGCGCGATTTCTGCGTGCGTTCCGTGCGTTAACCGATTTTCTTACAGTAAGTTTTTATGTCCACGCTAACCGCCTGCGTTGCACGAGATGTTTTTTTTTAATTAACACTTTTACCTTCAATTATAGTAATAACTATGATTTATACAATGGCCGACGATAATAATATGGTAAATAATCAATGATCAATACGGTACCCACTTTTTTGTCCATACAGTGTAATGATCAATAGCATCAATATGTTAAATAATCTAATAATCAAACTGCTAGTAAGTTTTCCGACATTTGGTGTACATATTACCTTTTGTGCCCTTATATTTTTCATTTTTATAGTTTAATCCAGCAATTACCTCTGTTTTAATATGATAATTACAATCCTCAAGTAAGTGTCCATTATTTTATGAACACCCTATAGTAACCACTCATTGGAATTTATATGGTCCAATTTTCAAGTTTGGCTACAGAATGTCAGTGCTAGTTTCCGTTCTTCGCAACTTATGTTTTAGGAAACTGAAACACATTCCGAGCAATTCTTGGAGACGTAGAAACACTAACTGTAGCGATCTACTTAAACATGGGGAAGTCAGGTGCTTGAGCCTAAAAGGAGGGTTCAAGCGGTTTATTCCTTTCCAAAACAAAAGTAGTAAAATTCTTAGATAAAGAATCAAAACAATTTCCTTAGTTTGAAGTCAAGTCTTGGAACATAGTATTTCCATCTTCTGTAACTTTACAACCCATATGAATAACCTGATCGCTAGCCTCAAACTGAAGGGGAAAATAGCATATGTAGCTCGACTCTTCCGCAGCTGTGAAGGTTTTTACATTAAAACAACTTATTAAATATCAGCTATTGAAATGGAATATATGCCCCTTCCCATTGTACATAATCTCCTCGGTACTATCATACCGAAATGGTACGCAATAGGCTATAAAAATTGATGATCTGATTGACAGAGCACACATGTTGTTTAGAGAAGAGGAGAATCTATTTGAAACGAGTAAAGATCCTTTTAAAGTGGACTTAACAGACTTGTCATTTCAATACAACTGTAAATTCAGATTATAGAAATTAACTTTGAAAAACCATCATCCGACAGAAGCTTGGACTATGAAACATTTTTAAAGTTATTATCAAAACGTTCAGCATTGATGGCATTCAACACATTTGTAAGTAAACGTTCTGTATTGTAAATATAAACAGAAACTGAATAAAATTGAAGAACGCCACTTACATATGATAACCCCGAAACGCAACATCGATGCTCTAAATGGATGTGACACGTCAACTGCAAAATTACAATTTGAAATAAAGTATTTTACAGTAAATTTCTTTTGTATACAGTAAATTTAACAAAATTGTATAATTTGCTATACAATTCTGTGGAAAATATTATCAACAGATTTTTAAAAATACACACATAGGGAAACAACATTTGGAAAATCCCAACTACGTGATAATGGAATTTGATGTTGCCCAAAATGGCTCATTCTTAAGGTTAGAATCATGCAAAACTTACCAATAAATAGTACCGTCAATATAGTTTATACATACATATATGTACGCCTGCGTTATTCAACATACTTCCTTGCAGTAGCCTGGTGTGATCGAGAGAAATTAAAGAAAGCCTCAATCAGGATGACCAGCACCAGCAATGAAATTGGGTCCTCCCGATTACGAGATGAGCACTATATTGACTAATCTACCTCATCAGTCATCAGTTTAATACACTGAAATATCAACTTACCACTTCAATGACCGCTAGAGCAATTCCTCCGATCTTCAAATTGCAGCAGAAGCACATATGATTCATGTACGCCATTTTTTGAAACTGCAATAACAGAAAAATGAAATGTACTGCCTTGCTTTAAATATTTTAACAAGTTTGGATGCATTACTGTTTATTTATTTCTGAGAAAGAATCATTTAGATATTTTATACAAGGTGTCCCAGGAGCAGACGATATTAATATTAATAAAGTTATTAATCGTTCTATTGAAAGGCATCACAATAGGAACATAAATATTCCAGAAGTTGTAGTTTAAGAAGTTGTTAGACACTAAGTCATCCGTTATGAGAACGATCCCGCAGTGCATATTGTGTTTATTCAATGCGATATATTGTTGATCCATTTCAGGTAGGCGGGAGAGAAGTGTAGGGATCCACGAGTGGCTAAAAGTGTTCATAGGTTAGTTGAAATTGTCTCTCTGAGACAAAGTTGAAAATCGCACCTCAAAACTTGGGACCCGCCCCTGGAATCTGGATGAATGATACGGATTTGAACTCGTCTTGCTGAGACCTTTCGAAGTACACCTCAACACGTTCCTAGTCCTAGTAGTTCCAAAGATATAAATTGCCCCCCGGAAACTCAGGATCCGCCCCTGGAAACTGAATAAATAATAATGGTTTAAGCTAGTCTTGCCGAGACCTTACCAACAACATCTCAACCACATTTCTAGCCCTGACAGTTCAAGGCTATAAATTGCCCCCATAAATGGTAACGCCCCTAGTCTTGTGGCGACCTTTAT
>JAGDQP010051249.1:0-14058 GCA_022664845.1 Lepisma saccharinum | reverse complement strand
AGAAAATGGGAGTCAGTGATATACCTGTAAAAACGAGTGGCTTCACAGTGAAATTGGTTACTTAACAATGTTCTCACCAAGTATCGCAGAAGTAGATTGACAGTAAAGAAACAAACAGCTTTTACGATGAAATCACTGGGGATCGTACACTGTAACAAACGGTTTCTAAAAATTGAGAAAAAAGTTCTTAGCTGTGCGCCAAGTAACATTTTTTTTTCTCTTAGAAATGAGATATTCTCATTTAATTTTAAATAAGAGCATACCGGTGACCTTATTTCCAAACTGGTATGATCTCAATTTCTATTGAATGACCTGATATCTCATGTTTATCCAGGGGTGTAATCACAGGGGGGCACAGGGGTAGTGCCCCCCAAATGAAAATTGGGAAAATACACTAGATATATTAAGGTTCAGGCACTTCGTACATGATACCTGCGGGTCAGTGCATGCGAAATAGTCTAGCTTGGCTGCTAAACTCCTTTCAAAAATAGTTTTCTTTTAAATAATTATATCCCTTAAAACAAGATAGTTAAAAATGAATATTATTTTATATTTATACCAATCTATTAATTAATGGCGGCACATACCAAAATTTGTGTTAGCAGATATTTACGGAAAATATAGTATATGTGGACTCGTTTATCATAGAATATTCAAAAAAAAAAACATCCCTTCCTTTAAAAAACGCTTAATAATTTTAGTCCCTTGCACGAAAAACCTACAAAGTAATTGAAGGTCTCAAAATGGTATCCACATGTGATTGTTGAAAGAGAAACAATTTCGGTTTTCAATGCTCTATTTCACCCGAAAGAGATTGAATATCAAAGTTGATTTGTGTGTACTATTAACATATCAAAGTGAAGGTTAACATATGCTTCATTATTTGTGTTTTACGAATTTTGGAAAATCTAAAAATTCGTATTTTATGCATATTGGAGGCCCAATATATCTGGTGGAACAAAATATAAGAATCTAATTTCTTCACACGTTATCCATTTGGGTTAATAGAAATTTAATTATCATTACAGTAGTAAACTTGTAATTCTGATGGTAATAGAGGATATTTCTTTTCAGAACCATTCTTTATACCAGTTACTATAGCACGCACGAGCATTATTCATCCCCAATTTGCAAATCTGTTACTTTCATCAAACTTAAATATCAAAATTGAAATTACTACTGTATTTGCTACCAACATAATTGTGGAAAGTTTAGATTTTTTTATATGGTCTTTGATCAGAGAAGGATCTTCAATAGTCCTGACAAAGCGTGCAATGGTATCATTCAACAATTTGCAAATATGTAACGCTCTTCTGCCACTGATCCTCCTTCCATAAATGTATAACAAAGAAAAAAATAGATTTTCATATTTTGTCGCATTGGGCCGTCAATATACATAAAATTCAAATTGTTAGATTTTCAAAAATTCATAAAATATTAAGAAAGAATATAATAAGCTTTCAAGATGGCTTTCTTCCTGGTAGTTCCACTCTTACCAACCTGTCCTTGTTACTCTCTGATGCTACCCAATCCCTGTCCAATAACACACAGCTTGATGTCATCTATTTAAATCTTAGTAAAGATTTAGATAGAATTGATTGTAATCTTCTTTATAAATTAACTCACCGATTCAATATCCATGGTAACTTCCTTTCATTATGCGAGACTATCTCACTGGCCGCGAATAACGTGTTGTTCTTTCTGGATCATCTTCTAATTTTGTTCCCGTTCTCTCTGGTGTACCTCAAGGTAGTGTTTTGTGCCCGCTCCTTTTCCTTCTATATAGAAGGAGATGGACGATCTCAAATCTTATCTCTCGTCATCAAAAACCAAAATTCTTCTTTTTGCTGGCGACTGTAAATTATTTCGAGAAATCAGATCATTACAGGATGTTGCTGATCTCCAAAATTCCGTCTCTGACCTCTTGGACTGATGTAATGCGTGGAACTTGAAAATAAATCCCTCCAAATCTTCTTTTCTTACTATTTCTTTTAAGAGGAATCAAATACCATCTGCCTATATCATTGAAGATGATCCTATCGCTAAAGTTTCTTCTCAAAAGGACCTTGGAGTGATATTTGACGAAAAGCTTCTGTTTGCTGATCATATGACTTCTATAACCAACAGTTCTATGTGCTTACTTGGTCTTCTCTATAGATTTATGGAAATTAAGGACCTTCATTCATTAAGTATGTTCTACAAAACCTTAATTTCCCCTAAAATTGAATATTGCTCCCCAATTTGGAACATGGCTAGTATTTCTAATCTATCTCATATTGATTCTGTTCTGAACTTTTTTCTTGCTATAGTCAAAAGAAGAATACCATCAGTACGTAGCTAACGCAAACCAGAGTTATTATCCGTTCTTGGTCTCCATTCCCTCTTCTCGTCGCAAGCTGGCAGATTTGATGTACTTATACAAGATACTTAACGGTAATCTTAGAACTTGAGAGTTGATATCTAAATATTACTTCCGTGTTCCCTTACGAATAACCAGAAATAATAACCTCCTTCATTGTACCAGGCCTAGGCTAAGTATAAGAACCCGTTTGTCATTGTGTACGTCCTCCAGCGATTTTACTGTAAAAATCGCTGACCTTTACAGTGTATTCAATAAATATCATTGACCTGACGAATATCGAGTGTCTCAAAGGTTACGGAAGTTGCGCTTCAAATATGTAACCATTTAACTAAAACCCATAGAGACATCGTTCTTCGGTGAAACATAGTCTTTGTATATCGGTAAATTCTTAAGATATTAACAATAAAAAAATCGTTAACCATTCAGGCACGGTTGTAAAACAATGTCACCACAATCGGGAAACCCTTTTAACATTTTTTCTATAGATTCTTCTTCATTTCTACACAAAATCCATTTATTATACTGGTTGCAATATTGCTCGGTGTCTCTAGAGGGTCTGCATGGCTGCTCATCAAATATGAAAAAACAAAACCCTCCCGATTCAAAAGCTCCCAACCTTTCTGTAGAGGTATTAGTGATGTATTCCGGAACTGTAGATTTGTTTCAATACGAGAATAGTCTCTGGTAATACTGTTAATGGGGAGTGATACTAGGTGATGTGTTTTACCTCTGTCTACCTCACTATACCATTTTCAAGGAAAGTTAAGATACTTGAAACTTTCTGGGAAGAAAATTGACAATTTGACTACACCCGGCAACCATGGAAATATTGAAAATTTGATTTCTCTTCACTTTAACTATTTCCATGTAAGGAACGACTAAACAGTCAGAACTTGCACTTTAAATTTCAGGATTTTGGACTGTAATCAAGTTACCAAATCTTTTTGTACATTTTCGACTTCATTCTTTTTCATTGAAAACAGTTATAACGCGGGAGACATTACGTAAACTAGATCTTCCACTGTCACTCCATACCAACAGTGCTGCCAGAAGCCATTCTAATATTGTAAAAAACTTCAGTTTCAAATTACACCACTTATATCCATCCATACACTTGTAAGCTTGTAAGCTTTTACATTGGAAAATCCATTCTTGTGTTCAACTAGCAGCAATGCAGAATTTCTACAATGTTAAAAATTCAGTTTTAAGTTTCAGTAAAATGGCCTAGCAGGATAAGATGGTGAAAGGTGCCTAAAAGGAATCGTGATAAAAAAAAATTACTACCATATTCAGCATCAAAAACGATGGCTCTCCACAAAATTTCAGCTGAAAAGATGCTAACCTAACCTCAAAATAAATTAAGACGTGTTTTTGGTAATTTAGCGATATCTCGGTCGGATTTGTACCTACCATGACCTTTTTTATGTAAACTGAAGATTATTTCAAGCTCTACAAGATGGTAATTGTTTCATTTATTTTGGCCCAAAATTCAAATTTT
Source organism: Lepisma saccharinum (assembly GCA_022664845.1). Lineage (NCBI taxonomy): Eukaryota > Metazoa > Arthropoda > Insecta > Zygentoma > Lepismatidae > Lepisma > Lepisma saccharinum. The sequence goes on along the minus strand of JAGDQP010051249.1, from coordinate 10,198 downwards.
TAGAGAGGTTAGAAAATTTGAAAATTGAATATAAAAAAATTAAAACAACAGTTGGCCCGAAAAAAAATATATGTTATATATTTAGTTTAGAGGTTCTATAACCATGATTTTTATTTTCAAATTTTTTGAAGTGGTAGAACATAAAAAATAAGACATGTGACCGGGCTTCTTACGTAACACATGCACTGTAAATACAAGTTCGAAAGCAAAGTTTGCCAGGTCGTATTCGTAGACGACTGCTTAAGACGTCGGCTTCTTGAATGAAAGGTCCAGGGTTCGAGTCCCGCCCGAGACAACACCTCTTGTTCTTTCAAAATATATTTTTATATGTTCATATTTATTATTTAGTAATTGCTAGGATGTATATAAATAACTAATTGCTACTGAAAGCTAGGATGTGTATGGACGGTGCGTCCAAAGTGGGGAGGGCAGCCTCCAGTTAGTGCTGGGCATACGCAAAAGTGCTGTTAACATTCTTTTTCACTTGTTATTTGTTACACATAACATTCATTTTCTCTTTATCTTATCACAATTTCTGTGCTGTTCATTTGCACGGTCGATACATAAATAAAACTTTGTAAAGACATCCTTTTCTTAAACAGTTGGTACAAAAAAGTAAAAAAAAAAAATGTTTGTGCATGATTAGAAAGAAACTCATGGAGCGCGCAAATTGAAAAATTATTTTCGCGCCGCCGCCTGCTTCCCTCCGGACGCACCGTGCCCTCCTTGCACACCTCGCTCGGTGTGCGTCCAGACACATAATAGCTTGCAGTAGGAATCAGATATTTATATACATCCTAACATTTAAAAAAAAATAAAGATGAACATATAAAAATATATTTTTAAAGAAAAAACAAAAAGTGTTGTCCCAGACGAGACTCGAACCCAGGATCTTTCATTCAAGAAGCCGACACGTTAACCAGTCGCCCACGAATGCTACCTGGCAAACATCGCTTTCGAACTTGTATTTACAGTGTACGTGTTACGTAAGAAGCCCGGTCACGTGCCTTATTTTTTTGGTTCTTTCACTTTAAAAAATCTGAAAAAAAATCATGGTTATAGAACCACTAAAAATACATAACATATTTTTTTTCGAGCCAACTGTTGTCTTAGTTTTTTTTTAAATCAATTTTCAAATTCTCTAACCTCTTGCGTCAACATAAATGAAACAATTACCATCTTGTAGAGCTTGAAGCAATCTTCAATTTAGAAAAAGATGGTCATGGTCATTGTAAAAAAGGTCATGGTAGGTACAAATCCAACCGAGATATCGCTAAACTACCAAAAAAACACGCTCTAATTTACTTTAAGGTTAGGTTAGCATCTTTTCTTCCGAAACTTGGCGAAGAATCATTGTTTTTAATGCTAAATATAGTAGTATTTTTAAAAAATTAGGATTCCTTCCAAGGTACTTTTCACCATCTTATGCTGCTAGGTCCTTTGCGCACATACGTAGAAAGGTTTCCTTATGCAATAACATGTCTAAGACGCCATCTTGATTGATTGTTTTCACAGAAGTGGAAAATATTCTCAACGAATGTTGGTTTGATCCCTAATTGACAAATAGAAAAGTGATTTAAACATGGTGTAAGTCGTGGAAGTTACTTAATTCGTTTTCGGGACTCGCGCAACATATTTCTGACCCACTGCACTGTTTTGATCTAGTGTTTTCTTACGACTGGCATATTAGTCCAGCCGGTAAGACGCTGCACTTCTAACTGAACAACCCGGGTTCAAATCTCTCTTCAGCCTTCTCTTTCTTTTGCATCCAATATCCCTGAAAACTCAATGATGGCTGGTTTTTATTACTCCAGTTACTGGATATTTCATGGAAGATCCGGTTGCCTAGAATTAGCAGGTTTGTTTTGGAAGATTTTTCACAGTATAGTGGCACAGAAAAATGTTGCAACCAGTGTTAAATAAATGGGTTTTGAGCGAGAATATAAAAAGTTTGTAAAAGAAATCCGACCCAGGTAGAACTTTTATGTTTTACAACCGTGCCTGAATTATAATAATAATTGATGTTTCATTTCATAATACCTTAATTCCCTAACATACAGAGCTATGTTTCAGCGCAGAAACCGGATTTATTGATATTTGACCATTACAGTACATCATATATTGTTCAACTTGTATGTAACATAGATTCGTTTATAAACCCTTCAAACTGTACTACCAAAACTTTTCCCGCTAGGTGATGCCAGAATGTTTCTTGTGTTCAGCACGAAAGCAATAACGCGACAAGCTCCATTGGCATAATTTGGCTGCAAAAACTGTGTAATCATATCTCAGTTGGTAGAACATTGGCTTCGCATTAGGGGCATCCAGCAACCCCGTCAATTCTTAGTATAGATTTCACTTAGGTCGCACCAAACAAACACAGAGATGATACCTTAAATAACATCAAACATGATTCCTTTCCAAATCTTTCTCTTATGGTGATTGTACAAAATGATCTGCAATGTAAAATGACCTCTGTGTTATATTTGGAGTTCGTTAAATAATACGTGAATGCATTTTCTCTGTCTGCTTCTTTTTTCATTCCGAGAAGAATGATTTTTAATGGTACGTAAGTGATATATCCAGACCTCGTGGTCCTGGTGGTAACGGACTTCGGATCGGCAGTGGGTAGGCAAGCAGTTTCGAACCCCGCGGCCAAACATTCCTACTGAGGTTTCCCACCGTCAATTTCACCAAGCAATTACGAAACAGTACGTTAAGTAAGACCCTGACCGCTAACTTCCTTGTCATCTACCCAATCCCGATCTGAGCCAAAGAAGAAATATACTATAATTTTTTTCAGTGGCGGATTTATAACTCTACCATGGTACCCGAAAATGTCGCTTCTCATAGGCGTGCACGGGTGGTGCCATGGCACCACAAATTGATGTGCAGTAAGTTTAATTTACGGAGAAAAATTATAACACAGTAAAACATTAGAGACTGAACATATTACAGGTGAAATTAATTCACACTGATCTTGGTCGTATTAACAAAACACGGGTTAGTTCAGATGAAACATTTCAAACCACTCCTCCTGAAACGTAATTAACCGTAGAAGGTTATAAACAATTGAACATAGCCCACTATAGGGTCAACATAACTGAGAATTCGGGAAGTGTGAAAAGAAACAATGTGTATGGAACAAGCCCACACAAACCATTATAGAAACACAAGAAAGAAATCAAACCGGAGCATGAAGTTACGAGTTTATAACGAACAAGCTAAAAGAGAAACCTTACAGAGACGCGTCTTCCCTCCCGACATCGGATGAACAGCGCAACACATATTAGGGTCAAAACCAACTCAACTGTACTGAACACTAGGAGCATTAAGAGAAACATTGTAAGAAACATACGTCAATGACTCCTACAATCCAGTGTTCAACTAAACTTACCTCTTAAACAAACATTAAGCAAAAGATTGTATTAACCCACTAGGAAGACCTCTGACTTCATTCAAAAATACTCAAGTAATACTAAAGGCACCATAGATAAGAAAAACTTCTATCACAAATAGTACAAAGGACAGAAACTAGTCTCAGTATCCCACCCACCAGTTCCAAAAGGAATAAAAGGAACTGGTTGGTTGATTCTAATGTGAAACCTACATTAGACATAGAAACAAGGAAACTGTTGTACAGAAGAGACATAATTACGGAAGTAGTCGTACCTGTAGCCTATGCTAAAACCTAGCACTTGTAAACATTGCCCTAGAGGTCGTAATAGAAGACCACCTTGTGAGTAGAAATGAGGAATACTCCCAGGTAATTCATATGGGTAAAAGATAACTGAACAACTCTCAAGACAAAAAGCAAGGACAAAACATAACATACGACAACACCAGAGCTGAAATTTGGTCACTTTTGGTAACACGGGCTGACCCCACCCTAGGTGACCCTGTCTGGGAATGAACTGTGAATTTTTCAGCGTCATATTTCGCGTGCTCTGCTGTAAAACTCCTGAAAGAATCATTGCTCAAATGCAAGGAAATAATTTTAAAAGCTCTGCTTTGCCCTTCGGGTCATCAGGTAGGAATCGGGTTACCGGGTCAGGCCGGGTTCCAAGTATAGTCCCGGTGACCCGGCCCAAAATTTGACCCGATGACCTGTTTCAGCTCTGGACAAAACCCACTAGATCCGGAAACCAAAAGAAGATCTGGATGCACAGTCAAACACAACAATTGAACAAAGAAAAAAAGAAGAGACCAAAACGAACGTAACAGGTAGGAAGAAGAAAATACACATAAAGGTATTCACAAGAAGGAGATTTGAAAATGAAGAACATACTAATCAAATTAGACTACAAGTTAAGCAGCGCCTGGACTGGACTCACCTAGATGGATGATTGCCCAAAACAAATTGTCACTCCAAAGGACCATTATTAAGGATGAATCCAGAAAAAAAATTTGAAACGCACTTGGCGACAGGTGTACAGATACGCACACAAGCATATACCCTAAAAAAGGAACAAACTAAGTACATCCCGGTCGGGTAGCCGTGTGGTCTAAGGCGTTAGGCCAACGACTGGAAGGTCCCTGGTTCGAATCCCGGCAGGGGCAGGGGCATGTTCGAATCTCAATGGACCATTCAAAATTCTTAAGCTGAATTCATATTCGTTCACATAAATTTTGACTTCATCTTTGTTGTTGTATTCTAACTTACATAGTTTTATAGATAAACCTGAACTGACAATGCTACAACATTTCAAGCAAAGTTGAAGCCACAACAAAAAATTGTGAAATCTGAGGTATGTGGCGGACCAATTTAAGAATTCGCAAAACAGCCAGATAAAAAAAAGCACAGAACACATATCCACAAGCCACTATTGGAAGAATTGCCACAGTTAAAGCATTTATCTCTAAGTTAACACGGAGGAGGTGAAGAAGTTCATAGTGGTCGACGTCATTAGTCTTTGAATACAGACAAACAGTTTTTAAAAGGAATATCACTTATAAAAGTTTGAAACAAATTTACATAAACAGTGAAAAGAATAACAGAAAAGACTGTTATCGTAGTGGCTATCTCGTTCAGTCTTTTGCTTTATAAATAGTTCTCTTAGAAGAACAGACAAGCACCTGTAGTTCTAACAGAATAAAGTGATTACTTGTACAACTACGTGACAGTAGCAAACGTTCACTCAGATAAATGTTCTGTTGACTTTTTCTTTCGTGCAGTTAGTTTTATTTCTACTTCTTCTTATGCAAAGACATGTTGAGAGATTTCGTTACAAAGAAATTTACGTTCTCTTCGATAACTCAAATTTTCAGATAGGCTTGACTTAAACCACCTCTATGATTCTCAGTGCCTTTCCATATTAAGAACCAAACTACAAGTTACTTGCAATCTAAGAGGCAGATTTCGTATTAAACATGTTACTGTTCATGAAAATTTGCTCCGAAGGCAGCTACCGCCTATTCACCTCCTGTGCTTACTACGTGCATTGTGTTCGTTCCTTATTTATTTATAAACTCCACTATTTCGTGTCTAGTAGTCATTTGTTATGAGTCTACTTTTGACCCCAAAATATTACACAGACGAGTCGCCACTGATCTAGATATGCATAATTGTTTGAATTTTTCACAAAATTCAACACACACACACACCTTTTTTAATGGAACACTAACATGAGAAATATTTGGGTTCGAACAGATTTTTTTTTTTTTTTTTTGATAAGACTTCATATATGTATTTGTACCGCGATGCTGATAACGCCTGCAAAGTAATTCGACCGTGCAAGGCTTCGTTTGTCCGCTAGAGGGCGTTAAAGTTTGGAGCAAGTGGAATACGGCCTGGGCATCCGCTGCAACGGCTCCCGGAGTTTCGGTTCGAATAGACATTTATTACTCAAAATGTATACATGGACACACCTGACAGTTCTGACAGAGACTACAAAACCACAATACCGTGCAACAAATAGTTCGGCAGATATAGGCCAGTACTTGACTTCACAAATGCAAGTGAAGCTTTTCTACAAAGTGAGTAATACAGAAGGGATAATCAAAATAGGCACACAGAGCAACATTCAAAATCACACTCCATGGACACGGTGTCAAATGCCACTTTATTTTACGCTCTTGAACTTGCTGACAGTTACGGATAGGGACGTACGTAGAGGGGGATAAACCTCCCTTACATTTGTGAAGACAAATAGCCTATATCTGCCAAACTATTTGTTACACGGTATTGTAGCTTCGCTGTCTTTGTCAGTACTCAAGTATGTTCATGTAGATATTTTGAGTAATATATGCCTGTTCAAACCGAAACTGCAGAAGCCATTGCAGCGACTATCTCTCCCCTTGCTCCAAACTTTAACGCCCTCTAGCGAACGAACGAAGCCTTACACGGTCGAATTACATTGCAGGCATTATCAGCATTGGGGTACGAATAGATATGCGAAGTCTTATCAAAAACGTCCTGTTCGAACCCAAATACCTCCCTTGTGAGACAGGTTATTTTTCTGGCATAGATTATATTTCCCACAACGATTTTAACTCAATGCTAACAGTTAATAAAAATCATGCCATAATTTTTAATGTTTGTTCTTATAAAATATAATTGTATTTTACATGCATAAGAGGTAATTAAAGAGGATATAATACTGTATAAACACAATATTATCTTTTAAATAGGCAAGTTGTTATGAAAGATTTGAAGAGCCAAAATAAAATATGCTTCTGTGAAAATTTGCACAATAATTGCACACTATGAACTTATGTTTTAATACTATACTTTAATACGATATACTTTTGACATCTTGTAACAAGGATAACACTCAGTAATTAGGCTTGTGTTGCATTTGACTTCATTAATTGTAAGCTCCAGGCAGCGGATAAAATTTTTAATAGTGTAGAGCATTAAGCCTCATAGTTTTAAGCTTGAAATTTCGGCGTGTAGTGTGTGAAGTGGGGATATATTAGACAAAAAACGAAACATACTATCTTGCACCGTATCAAATATTCATTTTCCACTTCTACAACCAAAGCTTCCGCGGATAGATACAATTCTGAAGCAACTACAAACTAACTAATATATCTTTCTGGTTGGGAAGAAATGTGTATAATGGATGTACGGTAGAAATAAACAACATAATAAGTATTACTTTGAATTGACTGAAAAGATCTTCCCTGACTTCAAACAGCTCGTTGTGTTAAGAAATATTTCTAAAGATCACAAGATGTCTGCCGTAACTAATATGAAATTTTGTTAACACATTTCTCGATTCAGAATTATTAATGTTCAATTAATTTCGGGGAGGTAAACTGTTTTGGATTTAGTTCTAAAAGTTTGTTTACTATATTTTCATGCTTTCAAGTGTTTCAACCCAAATAGATAAAATAAATTTCTCAGTTAAATCTAATGTATATCATGGTTTTAAAATCGTATTCGAATCATTCAGTTCAAAGTTATCGTTAAATAATTAACCAGTGAATTTATCTCGGTGATTAGTAGAAAGCTTATGGATAAAGAAATATACTTTTAATAAAGTGTGTAATAGACTAAGTGTATCAAAGTTACCAAAAGATGAAAAAATAATAATATTAGAAACACTAGAGCTTACTTTTTGCTTGTATAACATAATATACTTACGGTAAGTGTAATCTGAATTCGCCGTGTAAATCTCATGATTTGAATAAACACTTTTACTTTTTTAACTCCCTGAAATATGAAACGCTCACGAAAAATAAAACAAACTGAATCTGCATTCACTTTTCATGTGTTATTTATACCTACATGGGATGCTACATGTTAAATGATTTGTCCTCTTTTTTCACATAGTCCGTCACAGAGAATTCACAATTCAAACAACAGTCGTACACATACTCGCATACACATATAGATATATACATTGTGCATTATGCGGTTTACTAATATATGAAGGCAAACACACTGTTGTGAGTTCTCGCCCTTCGCCCTCCGCGTATACTATATTCTACGTTTTTTTTCGTCATTTATTTTCCTTGACAATATGTCTTGTTAATCTTTTTTTTTTTCGCATCTGCATTTCTCACCTTTATATTCTTTAACCATCTTGAAAATGTCAGATTTTTATGTCGTGCTGTTAATCTCTGTATATGCAATCTCCCTGTTTGTTTCATGATTGCAAGAGCGCAAAGTTCGAAGGTATACAAAGTCTTCTCTCTCTCTCTCTCTCTCCATGTGTCTCTCTCTCCCATCGTTCCAAATGCATTGTGTGTTTAGCACTATATTAATACCAGACACACGACAATTGCTGCCGATGATATAAATTAATTAATTAAGCATAAACCAATTATTTTCGTATTATTTATTTATTTATTTAAGCAAATTGGTAAGTAGAACTACAGAGCTACTTTTACAATGCGTTCCGAAGAACAATAAATCTTTGTATATAAAAATGAATGTTAGTATGTTTGTGTCATCATGACACCAAAAACGGCTCGACCCAATGCAACGATTTTCCGCACGTGATCAGATAATGGACCCGTCTTGGATGCTATCATATTCTTAACCGGAAGTGAATATTTATTAAAAACTTAAAGCAATAAATACATTGTTTCCATTTTTAAGCTAACAATCAGAAATAAATAAATATCTTTGAAATTTGAAATTTAAATTTGGATTTTTGTAAATAAAAATATTTAGATTTAATGTTTTAAAGCATTATAGCAGTATTTCCAGTAGTATTAGTAATTGTAGTATTAGTAATAGTTGTAGTAGTAGTAGTGATGGTGGTGTTGCTGTTCTCAACATATTTTATTCACCCCGCACTAACGGGCGAGTACTTAATAATAAACAAAACTAACAATAACAAACACTAATAAAATTATTAATTATAAGCTAAAAACAGTTCTTAAAATTGAGGAAAATGTTTTATGTATACAGCTAGAATTATTATTATTAATTTTAGAAATGAGATATCATCATTTTCATTTCCAGTTAAGTGAAAATGCTGATATCTCATTCCTAAGAAAATCGTTTCTCGGTGCATAGATAAGAATATTTTTTCTCAGCACTAAGAAACATTTTCTTTATTGTGTGGGCTCTACCCTCCTTCCCCCACCTCTCGCTAAATCTATCTTCTTTCCTAGACTTCATAAACCTTATAGTAGAACAGTCTTGAGTACTTGTCAAGATAGAAAGAAAGTACACATTTTTTGGTGGGAATCCGAAAGTACATATACCCTTTAAGTATTCATCACCTTGAAGCAGGTGTTCTTTTCCACCATATGCCAGTAAATATTTCCATCAATTGTTTCATGAAGCAAAAGTAGAAAAGATTGATGCTTATCATCCGGTGCCCCTTCTGCATTGTCTAGTACAGTATTTCAAAGTGTTCAGAAGAACGATTATGCCACCAAGCAGGTACTCCGAAAGAGCAAGTCGAAATTCCAGAAGATAGTCTGGTTTTGTTTCTTGTCATTCAGTAGCTCACAGTCTTGACAATATTCGGTGAAGTGTACAGACATCAACATATGATGAGTATGGAATGATGGCATTACCAATGAATAAAGGAGTAAAGCTTGCATATTTCATTATCTCATATCATATACAAGCACAGTTCGTCGTTATATTTGTAACCTGTTCCAATGAAACCTGTGACGTTCCACGCGATGATTCATTACTCTCCGAATCACGTTGGAGCCAGCTAGAATATGGCTCTCCTGAATGTCTAAAACATGGTTTCTGCGCATGCGCATGACTGGGCAAAAACTTCATAGATACGGTAATTTTGTGCCAAGTTGGAGGCTGGCTCATGTCGAGGGAGGGATTACTTGGTACAGAAACTCCTTGAAATAATAAGAAACAAACATTTTGTAACAAAAGTAAATAGTATTAACGAGGTAGATGTTTACTGCTATTTTAATCCCCAAATACATACAATGCTTTTAACATAATCTTGGCGCGGAGGCGACTTTTTTTTTTATCCCAACTACTACTTTCTTGTATTGTATGCGATTTTCTTTTTTTGTAGGATTTGTCCTTACGCTTTTTTTGAGCTAGCCACAGCTTGCACCCGGTAGAAGGCTGCACCTTCTTTTCAGGAAGGGTTATGAAGGCAAGGGAGGATTTGAGGAAGAGCTATATAGCATTTTTTTTTAATTATTGTTATTTTAACCATTTTCGTGGGTCTTTATGAGACTTTTCTCATAATCATACTATTTTGTAGGTTTTATGATGATGATGAGGTAAGAAATGGAAGTGAGGTGCAGTTTGACG
>JAGDQP010051247.1:0-14059 GCA_022664845.1 Lepisma saccharinum | reverse complement strand
CAGAATCTCCACGACCGAAAAAGCTTAGGCAAGAGCCAGCAAACGTGAAGGTGATGATGATAATGTCATACGACCACGAAGGCATTATCCTGTCACATCAAGTTCCACCGGGCGTTACCGTCAATGCTTCCTACCTCAGTCACCATTTGCGACCAGCATTGCGGCGCAAACGTCCACACCTCCTGGAGTCTGGACCAATTATCCTACACGACAATGCCTGATGCCATACAGCCCATCCAGTACAGACTCTGTTACGACGATGGGGTTGGGAGGTACTGGAGCACCCGCCATTTTCCCCGGATATGAGCCCTTGCGATTTTTATCTTTTCCCAAAAATGAAAGAACCTCTCTGGGGCAAACGTTTCAGAGACATTCCCAGCATTGTTCGTGCTTTAGGGCGCACTGTCAATACCCACTCACAAAGTGAGGCTTTGATAGGTATTCAACGGTTGCCAGACATCTGGCGAAGGGTTCAGCAGGCAAGCGGATACTACATCGAAGGACTGTAAGCTTCTTGAGGTGAGTGATTCATTCCATTCCATTTCACAACTATGTTGCCACTTAAAGTTAAATGACCCTCGTGTATATATATATATATATCTTCTAGATCTGAGTGTCCACTTGAAATAGTGTTACTTGTTAGCACACAAGGACCAAGGACCAATGTCCGAGGTGTTTCTGGGTCATTCTGACCCACGTTACTGCACGTTTAATACCCCTTCGAATTTCATATAATATGTGTAATGACATATACTGGTAACTAAAAGTAGATGTTATCTTCTCTTCAGTTTTAAATTGGGACAAAATGAAATTTTACTATTGTAATATATGACAAATACTTGATTCAATATAAGCTTAACACTTTATTTTAATTAAGTCTTAAAGATAACTCGTTTAATGAATATTTGTTAGGAGAATGATGAAGTATCCTTTAACTTTATGTGGATATTAAGGTCACGTATCATTAATGTTGATCGTAGACCTTGTAAAGCTGTTAATGTTTTCTAATCCAGGTTTCGTCACAACGAAGATTAATTAAATCTTAATTCAGTTAAAATTCAACCCTTAAATTAACAGAGTGGTTTAATTATTAATATGTTGACATGTTTATCCAGATAGATTCATTTTTGAAAAGTATATGTAAAGAGGTTTAAAAACGAATGTGTATAACATATATCAAGAGGAATGTCATAAAGCTTCTGTTTTAACTTTCAATTATATAGGATTTCTTAATATTGTTAGAGAAAATAAATTCCAGTGAACGAAATATAAAGAATTTTTAAAAAAATCAAATTCCTATTGATGAGTCTACTTAAATTCTGTCAATGATCTTAATGTTGTACACTGCATGGTGAATGGTAATAATTGGTAAGAAAATGAATTTTAAGTAATGCTATGTAACGTATTAAAAATCCAACTGGGTGCTTACGTGATTGTATAAAATCATTACGAGTTGAGGCTTAAGAAGCAAAGGCTTTCTCAACGATTTCCCTTGCCCACATATAGATAAAATGATTACCAAGTGTATAATATTGTTACAATACATTAAAATGACTTGACTTCAAGACCTCAGTAAACTTTCAGGAAGGACAAAAACAGGTCCGTTAATAGGTTGTGGTTTCCAGATTCAGTTGTCAAAATCTGTTGTTACAGAACATGCATCGTGACATTCGTTTTCGTTAACAAAGGAACTCTTCGTATTTCCAAAACGAAGATTACGTCAACTACACTCTCCAAATAGGAAGATAAGTTAAGTTAAGATTTCACAAAAATCCGAGTACTGCTGAATTGTGTTTCTACACAGTGCAGCATTGGCTTTGCTAAAAATGACGGGGACAACATTCTATTGTGGTCACTGTTTGTCAGATTTCGGGTCATGCACCACTCACTACATTATCCTTTTCGATGTTAGAGATTAAGTTTACTAACCAGCAATACCTGCGTTCCTCAAGAATCTTCGTTGTCATATAACATTGCAATGCAGCCAATAACGCACGTCACATAGTCGGATATTGTATGAATTAAATTACTGTATGGATGTGTGTCACATTATCAAGGGTGCTCACATTAAAGAACAGTAAGTAATGGATCCATGAAGACGGTTTTGATAACTGCGTAAGATTTACATCCATGTAAGGCAGTCATTGCTAACACTCTTCTGCAAAACTCAATAGCTGTTCTGAGTTCCTTAATGTGCGTGAGACTTTCATCTTGCTGTGCTTGACGCGTTGCCAGGTCGTCTGAATTTTTCATTGCTGATGGAAAAATAAATATGGTACACATTTAAAGAATTAAGTTGTAAATTATATGGACCTAAAAATAAAAGTGCTTTTTTAAGAAAAAAAAAGGTGGTAAACCAAACAAGTAAAGAATGTGAAGAATGCGTAAAATGCACTGTAGACATCGAACGTTGAGTTGAGAAGTTGAGTAAGCTGACCTCTGAGAACTGTTAAACATAAACAACGTAACACTAAAAAGGTAGTTAAATAACACCATAAATTGTTTGTGTCATTAAATATTGCTCGTACGCTATCTGAGATTGAAGGCTATCAGGTACAACAACATTGATAAACAAATTAAAAGTGTGAAGGACGTGGCCTCCAAATATAATAGTAAGACGATATTTAACGCAAACGGAACTACGAAAAACATATATCAGGAAGCAGACTCCCAGATTTGAACCACATACTTCAAGTACGTGCTGGCAAGGTTGTTCTATGAGGCACATTTATATTCAGATAAAGGACTATATACCCTTCCAGGAAGTCCAGCCGGTAATTTGGCGGAATTAGGATCGGTAATGGGCACGTATGTGGGTTCGAACCGCCGCCTAATATCCTGATTTAAGTTTCTAGGGTTTCACCAGGCAAATTCAACCATAATTAATTAAGTAATGCCTTAATCGCTACCTTTCCAATCCGCTCCTCTACTCTGACCTGATGCATAGATGCCCAAAGTCAATCAGATTATAAGGACCAAACGTCCGCTAATCCTTTTGGCAATAACCTGCGAACACCAGTAGTATAAGACAGTGCTACCACAGTCATATAATCTTCATTAATTGGACCTTTATTACCGTGAACATTACAACCTACTCTACTGAGTTTGAATTTATTTATGGCCTTTTTAGTATAGGCATTCCTTGCTCAGAACGGTGTTTGAAAGTAACCGTCCAGGGAAAGTGTAATTCCGGCATTTTCTTGGTGTGACTGAGGAAAATTCTGCAATTCAATATGCAATTTGGGAATTCATGTTTCTGAATTTAGAATTGAATTCAAAATTTTTTTAACAACTCCCAGGAAATTCACTTAACAAAATATCAGTCTGTTTCTTCAGCTGCTGCAAGGGTAGATTTGTATTTCAGATGTATTTACAGAATCGAATTTAGCACTGTTTGAAAACTCCGTATATAAATGTTCACCAAAACTGGAGATTAAAAATTCGATCCTTTTGCCGGCACAGTTTAAACTGCAACTACCCTGAATTTCGAAATTTATGCACAGTTACTTTGCCGGTAATATTTATGATTGCCAAAGCCGAAGAACCATTCTGGTAGCTGAAAATGTATTACGAGTGTTTGAAAATACGAGACGAGACGGTGGGAAAAAATAAAACTGCAAAACGAAGACATACGCAGAATGTATGATTCATCCGATGTTGTACAAGAATAATGAAATCACGGCTTGTCACAGTTTCAAGTTATGTTAGCCGTCTTGGAGAAAACGAAGATTATGTTGAATCGTGGTTATTAAGCCGGAGAGAAAAAGAGGCTATTTGGGAAAGGGCATTATAATTGGTAAGACAATATTAGAAAGGATCTTCCATAATGTTCGTCGTGAGGTTATACATGAAACCTCTAAACAAAACGCTTCTAAATAGAACAGAGTGGTGAAGCTCGTGTGGCGAGTTACTATAAAGCATTCGACTCTCTGTCGAAATGTATTTGTATTAACAAAACTAACGTACGCAAAAGGAATATCAGATTTAGTGATAATATTGAATTTTTTTAAAATAATGTGAGAATGTATTACCACGTAGTTTCTCTTCAGACTTTTCACCTAATGATCCACTTACGAATATTTGGAATATTCAATATGAATTTAATTTGAAAGACTTTTAGGCAACTTTGGCCCAGGCCAGATGCATTATGATGGGATCCAGTGGTAGAATGAAGAAAATGGGAGGAGACGAAAGTGCCCCGAGAAAACCCAAAACACGTTGTTTCTTTACCACAAATTCTACATGCTATGAGCAGTTATCGAATCAACGACCACTAGCACCAGAGGGGAGTGCTATGCCATGAAGTCTTTCTGAGATACATGCAAAACATAAATGTTGTATTTTTTTAATAATGATAAGTTATTAAGAAAACATTTTAAAAATACGTTGATATATGTAACACCGGTATGGCTTTTGGGACTAATATGTTGTTGTTTGAGGACCATAACTAGTATATCTGGGCCAGTAAAGAGGCAGAAGTTTTGCCAAATAATCGCTGGTGTACGCCTACAGTGAAAGACATCAAATGCATATTTTAAGGGTCTACATAAATTAAGATTACGAAAAGGTTTTCGTTGAGTTACACTAATTTCATAGTGTTTTGTGCTGGATTCGTAAATGGCTTTGGTTTTCATATATCACAAACAAATTTGTATAGAACCTACATTGGCACTTTTCATTTGAATGAATGTATTGTATTCAACTTAAATCTGAAAGGTGATGTAATAAATACCTTTATTTTCAAATAAGTACTTACTCAATAAAACTTGTTTCATCTACGAATTACTTCATCTACGAAGTAAATATGTTAATTGTTTTACAGCTTGCGCTGTGCTTCTTGTTATCAGGTTCTGGCATTCAGCAGTGATCTAGTAGAAATCCACACACCCTGAGGGTATTCTATATATCTTCTATATGCCTTGATATACAGGTACTGCCTTCTCTTCGCTCAGGGAACTAAGGTTTCAAATGGAAACAGAATACTCAGGTACTCATTTAAGATAATTGTGAGTTTATATGTTTTATTTTTTTAGCATGGTTTTCCAAACATATTTACTAAGTGATGTGCGTGTTTCTTTCTTACGTTTTCATTAACTACACTATTGAAGTAAGGAAAAGCAGCGAAATGAATCTTTCATGCTTCATTCCTCGCAGACAAGAAATTTCATTGGAAGTTAATTTTACCTAGTCCATCGAAAATGCCTTGACTGAACTTCTGGTACAACAAAAATGCCTTGACTGAACTTCTGGTACAACAAAAATGCCTTGACTGAGATTTATGTTTAGGAAGTGACAGAATATATTGCATACATCGGAACCGAGACAGGAGGTTTAGTACATTGAAATTGTTCCATCAAACCGATAATAGCCTACCCTTACTTGGGAAACAGAGTTACATTTTAATCCTAAATCTTAAAAGATATCTGCAGTAAGAGCATGTAAGTTAGTATTTACAAACGTGAAAACTTAACAGTTATTTCCCTAACTTTACATATCTCATTCTTTTTTGTCGTTAATATCTTACCACAAATATAGTCAACAGTCAGTGCTACTGTATAAATATGTTAAATTAGTAATAATTCCCCCAAAATAAACAGTTGAATGTGAATAACACTACGCATGGTAAGAGTTTTAATCATTTTTCTTTTAAATCAATCTTTTAAATCTATCATTGATATCATTTTTAAAGGTTTATTTTGTAGACCTCTGATATCGCTGTTTGAATTAATTTCTAGACACTATACAGAAAAAAAACTGTTTTTGGACTTATTTCACATTGGGATTTGTTCATTGCTATTGCAATCAAACTGTACAATCATTATTTGAATTTATTCTTATATAACATTAAGCTAACCTCCAATGTACTCAAAGGTCCTCCTGCAGTTAATCTAAAGTTCAGCCTCCAGCATTCTGCTTTTGTTCTTACACTTAACACTATAGTGGTAAGGCTCGTAGATAATTACGAGAGAATGACAGTTAGTATACTTAAGTGTACAATTCACATGTAAATAATATATATATACTTGCTCATAAGCAAGTACCAATGAACCATAAGTGTTTCTTAGTCTGACCTAAAATTTACTTATATACCTTGTCCACTTTCACAATAGAACTTAATCTATCTATTTATCTTTCTAACTCGTGTCATCTTTTCATTTATTAAAGCACATTCCGAACTCCTATTCGTTTTGACATGTTGTAATTAGCTACGACGAATTAATGCAAAACAAAAGGAATTATAAATCGATTATTCAAATGGGTTGTCTCATTTAAGAAAAGTTACGTTTCCACCCTACATAGCAAAGGTAAAACTGTTTTAGGTGCACAGTGAAAGGCGTTCGAAAAGCAAAAAATTACAATATTAATTTCAACATTTCTTAAGCGAAATAGTTTTAAAAGAATTACTTTTGCCGTTAGATGCCAGCTTTATCTAACGTAAAAAAGAAATACTATTTTCAGCCTTAGCAAAAGAAATTCAAGAGTATGTTTTCCCGGTATAGAAGAATAATTTGTGTATAAAGAAAAGGTAACAAACGTTTATATCTATAGATCGCAAAATATGAAACTTCATTAATGAAATTGAGTTTCCACAAAGAGTCAGGTAATTCATAATATATAATTAAATAGTTGTTTTTTATTAGGCAATCACATTAAATTTCGTTATACCTGCTTGACCAATTTTTAAATGAAAGGGTTCTTGATACTACTTGCTTTCAAGTGGTATTTCTGAGCCTTTCAAGAATACTAATTTGAGATATGATTATCTCTGCTTATAGTATCTTAGAAAACGGTGAAATTTCATTATTAATAGCTCTGGGCTGTTTTTAAAATGTTTTAAAAAACGTCACAAAAATAGTCTAATAATTTATATAGATTTCATTAGAAGTGTACAGAGAAAGAAAGAGATTTTCAAGTAAATTATGCAGGCTGTTTTCAACGTCTATTTTCCTTACACGTTTACTTTTTAGGAGATTTTGTATCTTCCCAAATCACGAGTTCATCTTCAAGTTCCACTAAATTACTGAAAACTGCAATGCATCCTTCTCTTCCTGCACCCTTCATTTGTTATTAAATTCTTAATATTTTATATTCTCTCTAGGTATTTCGTTAATACCTTTGATTATATAGGATATTTTTGAAGGTACGAAGAAAATGCTTTAAATGAAAAACAAAATTCAAATTAATTAAGAAGACAACTGTCCTGATTTCAGCAAAGAGACCTGTCGTACATCTTAAAGCGAAAGCTGAACAACAATTTTCTTCTTTCAATGCTGCTCCACTCAATGTAGTTAAATCGCCTAGAAACGGTGAGGGAAAGCTTTTATACAGAGAGAAAAAGAGAGAGAGAGATACACACAGAGAGAGAAAGAGAATGAAAGAAAGAAAGAAACAAGGAGCAGTTGTTTAAAAAATAAGGAAGCAAAAATATGCTACCATGCCTTACAAACAAAAAAAAAATGTTCTTTTCAAGTAATTTCAAAATTATATAGTTGTTTGGGAGCCAGCGGCGTGAAAACTATCAGCACATCGTCACAAGTAGTATATCCAGAAATGCAAGCCATGTCGCTTTGATGAATCACAATAACTTGGAACTAATAACAGGCCTGGATTTAGGATTCAAGGTCCCTGAACCTTGTGCCTCATTATAAATTTTGACAACCTCCATTATATACTAACCTCATTATAAAATATGACATATTTCCATTTACCCCTTCCAAAAAGTAGGAGCTCCCTATCCATTACTACCAGCAACTGCAGCGTTATGTGCACTAAGTGTTCGGTACCGTTATTATCGTGACTTCTGCCTCAACTAGGGTCAATCTCTCATTATGCCTGCTAATAGTTAGTAATAATTGCGCCTCCAAATTTTGGTTCTCTACGCCCGAGCCCATTAGGCCTATTTGTTATTCCATGCCTGCCCAATACATACAATTATTTGACAATACAATACTTTTACAATACTTTACAATACTTTACAATAAAGTATTTTACAATACTTTGACGTAATTTCTATATTTACGTACTAAACCGTATTTTCGTTTTAAGAATTATAAAAATACACAGGGAAGGTTTTCTATGCACACTTTCTTAATCAAAAACTTTGTCTTCAGTCATTATTATGGGACATACGACGCCATTTCTCACCATTGGCACGCTAGCTATAGACGCCTCCAGCTCCGAAATTTGAAATGTTTCCACACGATTATCTTCTCAGGTTGAGGCCGCCAAGAGTATATATCATCTTAACCGTTTCGGGACACGTTGTATTTGGGAGGGAAATTAATAGGCAGATATTTGGTTAGAAAATCCTACAATCTTTTACGAATTCTCACCACCGCAAAGCGTTAAGAATTTCCGAAAATGCTTGAAATAGTAAATATATAAATTGTAATCCAAAGAAAAGTATTGTGTAGATCTATATTGAGCCATATGCACACTAGGAGGTTAATTTCCTGAATGAAAATTGAATATAAGGAGGACATTCCATTCATTTTAAAATTATGTAAAAGTGTCTGCTTCAAATAATTACTACAAAAAAGTATTTGTGAATAAATATTTGATGTAAACATCAGCCTGGAGTGTAAAACTATTAGGGGATGTGCATATTAAACACAATTGGCAAGATTAAGCAATATGAAATAGGTGATAACGCTGTAAGAGTTAACGGTAATTTGAAAACGACTAAGTCAATTTCATTATCATCATCATCGCTATCACGATGATATTTATAAAGAGCCATGCTGTGTGTGCTGTATTACAAAGAAGTTGATAGCGCAACAATACCTGAATGTTGAACGCATATTTAGATATGAATCAACATATAACTCAAGGCTATTGTTAATTACAACTGTGAAGTCACTCAGTTCTGCTTCTTCTGCACTGCCAAAATTATTTTAAATACTCATCTTCCCCGCGCGTAGTTTGAAATTTTGAGAATTAAAAATGTTCTATAAGAAAACAGGAATAGGTTGTAGGGGTCTCTTTCTATTTGAAATTTATGTTATCAGAAGGTCTGAAGATACAAAGAGCCCATTGAACATATTACGATTAGTTTGTCATCTGGTGATTTTATAGCAAAATATTTTCTAGACTTTCGGATGTTCTCATTCCTTGCCCTTGGGGTTTCCTCGAAAAATTGCCCAATAGGAAGTTCTGCGGAGGATATGCAAAGTGATCCATAGTTTCTGACATATAATTTTACTACTTCAGGAGCGTATTGTTTAAATGTATCTTTGTGTATTGCTTCACCACATGAAAGAACTCGTAGAATTATAGAACATGTATAAATATGTTCCTTAAAATGCTCGTGATTTCTGCACTTCCATCCGGCCTGTGCCAAAGACGCCAAAAGGCCAGAAAGTAATTCAAATCCTGCAGATCTTCGGGAATGTTCGAAAAATGTTCTAAACGTTTGCCATCGTTACTTAGCCCCTCTCTTTGTTGAGGTAGATTGACAATTAACCTAAACGTTTATGGAAATCGCCCCGTATTTGTTTTTCTCGACTTTCAACGATACGTTTATCGTCTTTTTACATGTAAGTGTACCTTCCACTTGTTACATGTATCTTCCACTTCTTATGTCGAAGCGATAGGCAATATGTAAAAGGAATCAATCTGAATTGACACGGAAATTACTTATCTCTTCAATGCTGTTCATTCGAGAAGGCACTTCTAATTAAAGCAGCATTCGTTAGTGTAGATATTGTTGCTTCATAAATTCCTTTCACATTTTCTCCGTGGCCTTCACCACTATGCATTTGTGGGTGAAACATAATTGCGAGGCAGATTTTCATTTGGTTTTTCGCCTTTCACATCGATGGTGGACGACCTGTTTTTTGTGGTGCACTTGATGGACGTTTATCTCTGCATGAAGTAGCTGCTAATTATACTTCATATCGTAACCACTGTTTCTGTTTTTTAGGAAAAATTCTCGGGTTCTCATCCACTTTCCAAATTTAATAAATGGTTTATTATTCACTTTAGAATCTCTGCCTGTAAGAATGAATGTTTCTTCTTTATGGGCTTCAGGCATCTAAGGCTCAGGCCACTCTGCCCTTAAGAAGTGTCATAGTCCCTTTATCTTTATTATTCATCTCGAATAAGCTACCTACATAGCTAATAAAATGATTGATATCTGAAACTATCCCTTTTTCCATGTTTCTCATACAGAATGTCAAATATTCTTCTTATTGAGAATAGCTTTGCCATGGTGCAGCTTTTAATAACAAACCTAGAATTTTTCTAACAAACATTCAATATATTTTGTCTTCAGTTATACACCCTTTCAACGTTGTTTATATTTATCATGTATACGACATATTTGTAATCGACAAGCAAAAGCTATATATTTCATTGTCCGTTACTTAGAACCTAATTTTCAGTACTGCACTTAGTTTTCTCTTTATCCCGAACATACTAGTAAATATTCATCTCTTTCTCAACGATGGGCAAACGTTCTCTTGCAGACAAGCCATTCAAAGCCGTAGTTACATTTTGCCAAGGTTTCGTTGCGGGATAATGTGTTACTTTTTTCGCAACTCTTAATAAACATTGACATCGCACAAATTGGTACCTACGTACAAGACTTTCAGAATACATCCGAAACTTATCATGTTCCAATTCAAATATTACTACTCATCATCTTGAACGAAAGCACATACCACTAAGTCTCTTATACAAAAGATTAGTAGCACACGTTTCTTGTAACACTTATAGCCTCTGTTTGCAATGGTACAGCCGCCGCCACTTTTCCACGCTACAAGCGTAATGGCAACTAACCCTCTAATAAACACGGCTTGTACACATCATACTTTACGCAACATCTAGTAATATTTATGTGTGATGACTAATTGTCCTTTCTATACAAAACCTTATCACTCTAACTCCTCTAGGTGCATGTCACAATTTTGCTTTTTGACCACGTTTTCGGAGATTCCTAACACTGTACACCGTAGCGCCACCGAATAATTACGAAGGCAAACTGAAATCACAGATTACTTCTACACATATTGATGATGAGGAAAACGGATGGATTCGCCAAACCAAGAACCTACGTTCCTGTAAAACGATAAAATAACAGGAAATAAAATTAAAATATAAAAATTATTTACACTATGTGTGTGATGAAGGTGAATATAAAACTTATTGAAGTTGTACTGACGTCCTATGTATTTGCTAAACTATGTTAGAATCAGTGTACCTACCTTTACTTACATTCTTAGTGAAAGAGCATCTGCTTTTGCCATACAAACAAACCGGAAAGTCTAGGCTCGTCCGGTCCCAATGTAAAATCCTCGTCTAATTAGTTGATTGTAATCTGCAGTCTGTATTGTCATACGGATAAAGCACGAAAAGAACAGGTTTTGTTCATTTCTCAAAACAAAGATAAGACTGTCATCTATTATCTCTTTGAAGTTCTTTTTGAACAAGTTATCGTGTATCAAGATAGCATGCATAGTTTACCTGTTACAAGCTAATCCTAATTCTGGATATCTAAAACGCTCTCCTCTAAAATTACTAGTAAGAACATGGACAGAGGACGTTGTTTTCCTGTGGCCATCACATATTTCAAAGAATTTGAATCTATACAATAAAAACAAATAGCATTAATAAATGATAATATCTAGTTCAGATGGTCTTTCTTTGCTCTGAGTCTAATACTTTTACAACTTATGCATTAGTTTGCTTTTAGCTACTTGGTTAATCTGGCTACAAGCTGTTCAACAGAAAAATATACTATTGTGAGTAAAAATCAAATTGCTTTTTCAACCTTACGTTTTGGACTATTGCAAGTAGAATCAATCTTCCAAAACTATCTCTTCTACACTTCACAGCTTAATATTTTGACCTTTAATGGGTTTTTAGCCGTTTTAACATGATTTCTATTTTAGTTCTAGATTTGAAATATTGTTAAGATATTTCATACCCAAAACATTTGAGATCTTCATTTGGAATGGTACATTCAAACTAACCTCTGGCTGGCCGCCACCTTTTTGCTCCGGCTTAAACCTTAGATGCGTAAAAGTCATAAATAAAATTCAAATTCAAAGGTTTAAATATTCAATCACAGTTTGACGTTAAACGAAATATTGGTTTGTTCCACATCTAGTTTACTGCTGACAATTTATAAACTGGATAAGTTCCAAAATATTATGTTCAATTTCCGCCAAACGATTTAGAAAGTTTTCTCATGCATAGTGTAGCATAGCATAATATGCATTTTCATTGTCTCTATGGAATTGCAGGTTATAAAGATTAGAGTTGGAATCAATTCCACACGAAATTCCTCTGAACTCAAGCAAATGATTTAGAAGCTTTATTCTGATTGCTCGAGCTTTCTCCATATACACAACGACACTAAAATTAAATAGAAGAACTGTTCATTGGTAGTTCTCCAGGGTAAGTTATCTATTTGTTGATAACATTTTGTAAGTGCAACATCCAACAAGCATAATTAAGTTTTTTATAACTGAAGAAAATTGGTCTTTCCAAGAGCACCAATGTATATGTCTATATTATAAACACGATATAATCTACTGAAAAAAAATATATTTCGATGGAGTTTATATTGAACCGCAAAACGACTCAGTTTTCTATGTGAGCAAATTCAGTTTTTATCGGAATGATTGTGTGGTATACAGAAGCATGTTGGGCACGTGACATTTAAATCTTCTTTTGTGATATCTTTAGATTTAGTTCATATCTCTAAATATGTTATTTTAATCTATTCGTATGAAGACGCCTACTGGCATTATATAGTTTCAAATGTTGTCTAATATCGAAGCATTGCGAAGATAAGCCAATATTGTTAAGATACCAATGAATTATATACTGTTGTAATTCTTTCTCTTAGAAAGCATTGTAAAGATCCGAAAGCCATTATTCACTTTCTATAATATAACCGAGAATAAAGTTTCTGCAATAAATATATCTTACAAGTTACTTTTCCCCGGTCAGTAAGTTTTCATGAACATACAATACTGCCTTCTAAAAATGATCCACAGAAAATCGAAATCCCGTATTTTAATAAGTAATGACATTCAGACAATGTTGTTAAATAAATCCTCATAGTTCCTAATGGTTCTCCATTTATTTTTATTTTCCGCACCTTGCAACAGAAAATACATTTTTCTCGAACATTCCAGAGTTCATAGCTATGCTTATTTCAGATAATATAAAACATGAGAGTAAAGCTCTGAGTTCCAAAATATTATCTTCTTCAGTCTGAGGAATGAACACACAAAGTTTGTACCAACATCGGAAATATATCTGTCTAATTTTAACGTAAAGATTTGGAAGATTTTCACATATATCCATGTACTTAGATTTATTAAAGAATGCCAACCTTCTAAGAGATTTTCTTTTCCTATTTGAATTTGGATTGATGTTTGGCCTTTTGGTGCCTAATGCTTTTAGCGGGATAGGGTGGGGATAATAACGTTGCCATGAAGTAATTAGTTGGCACACTTCTCGTCAATAAAATGGGGACCGTGAACACCACGCCATCCTATTAACACCTTCTGATCCTATAATCGTGCCTGGTAAAGGTACCCCTTTCTGTTCTTTCCCCCGTCTCTCCCACATAACGAGAAGCAGCGAACAACATAATCACTTTTCCCAATATATACATGTATTAGTATCATAAAATGAAAGGATAAAGCGAGAAGGAACAGTATACATAAGATGATGCAGGGAGAAATTAAACAAACACGAACAATGGAAACCGATGGATATCTGTCCGACAGAGACAGAGCCAAATAGAGAGGGAAAGGGAGGAAGAGAAGAAGAAGAAAAAGATAGAACAGATAAAGTATCAAAAGTAAACATAGTAAAAATCAAAGAACATAATATTATATATTACAATTCCCAAAACTCGAACAGTAATATAAAAATGTCTCTTGGAGTATATATTTTAGGGCAATTTTAATATGCAGACCGGCTTTGCATTACTGGGGCGCCGGCCCGGGGCCACGCGGCACCTCTTTATCATAACAGAGGATACTGTTTCCGGGATACTGTTTCCCCTTGGTGCCGATCTGCCTCCAACACCCCGGGGGAG
>JAGDQP010051246.1:0-12252 GCA_022664845.1 Lepisma saccharinum | reverse complement strand
GTGGTATTGGAAATAGGTCGGGTGTGTTTTGGAATATGATGAATGGTTCCGGTTGTTTGCAATTCTATAAGATTTTGAAAGTCTGTTTTTTCTCTAGCTGTGCGACTGTGAATGTTAACATCGGCCATGATGATGTAGTGACGAAAGTTGTTGGAAATATATGTGAAGAACGTTGTCGGGATATTGTGGCCGGGCCTTATGTATATGGTCGCTAGGGTGATGTAGATACTTTTGTAATAGATGGTGGTGATAAGATGTTCTGGAAGGTTAGGAAGGTTGGATTGGTGTTGTCTGTGGGCGATGTATGGAGGAAAACCTATTGCTACTCCACCATTTGCTCGGAGGGCTGGTATGGTACTGTCACAACGTAAGATTGTATATCCTGGTATTTTACAGTTGTGTTTCGAGGTGAGATGAGTTTCATTAAGCATGAATGTATTGACGTGTTCTTCGAGAAGAAGTTGTGTGAAGAGAGGTTGATGGGAGGTTAGAGAGCGGATGTTTAGGAACAAAAACGTCAAAGCCATAATAATCATGATCAGATGAAAAGATGTTGAGATTTGTTTAAACTTCTGTCTCCAAAGCACTGCCATGAAAATGAACGTACGGGCCGGAATAGGTTGCATTGAAGTTGACATTTAAGGTTGATCTGGCTGCGTATTGGATTTGTTGAAGGATGTGATGGCGTTGAAATGGATGGATATTTTGAAGAGTAACAGTGATGAAAGCAAGAACTTGGTCAATGGTGATCGGTTGGTAGATGGAAGTGACTGGTCTGGTAGTTTGTGCTGGAGTTTCAGTTGTGCGGATCGGAACGATGAGTTCAGGTTTTGTAGGTTCAGCTGTCGGTCGTGCTTTACATTTGTAACTAAAGGTGGGATGTGCTTCACCACAAGTTGTGCATTTCGGAGGTCTTTGTAGGTTGGTGCATGAGTTAGTGAGGTGAGACTCTGAACAGAAACCACATTTGATGTTGTTGGTGCATTTAGAAGTAGGATGATCGTTGTACGTTTGACATTTTTCGCATCGAATCGGAAGTGGTGGTGATGAATGTGAAGGCTCAACACGACAATGCTTTTTATAGATGAGAGCGCCATTTGATAAGAGATCATCGATGGTTTCTTGATGATTTGTGAGGACACGCACCATGAAGCTAGCCTCGCCGGTTCTGGTTTTGATGCGAATGCATTTGATTATGGAATAGCCTTCAAGTTTGAGTTCTGATTCTACTTCACTGTCGGTGATAGTGGGTTCCACTCCTCTGATGACGACTGAAAGTGTAGGTTGGCGACGAGGTGGTGGTGGCTGCTTTGGTGGTTTGCTATTTAGACGTGCTAAGTTGGCTGATGGACCGAAGATTTCAAAACTGTGTTTGTTGCGTATTTTTGTGGCAATGTCCGGATCAATTGATTGGATAATCATGCCGTTCCTTGTCGGTATAATGCGACTGATGATGTCTCGACTGAAGTACTTATTAATCTGTTGAAAGAGAAGTTTTGGATTCCTGAATTTTTCGTCAAAGTTTGTCAGTAGGAAAGAATGTTTTGGAGAAAGTTCCGGAAATTGCTGATGATCGTTGATGTCCATTCTATGCTCTATGTCTGATCCTGATTCACTGATCGTGTGTGTCTTCTTGAGCGGTGGTGATTGTCGTCCTGAATTGTCGGTATGAGGTGAGCGTGAGCGTGACCGTGATGCTGCTTCAATGGTCCGTTGTTTTCTGTTGAGTAATGTTGAGTATGGTGGTGGTCCCGGTACCTGTGCTGGTAATCGGTGCTGTAGATGTTGGTCTTGATCTGCCATAATGATGAGAAGAATGAGGGCCAGAGGCCCCAGAAGCGTTAATAGATATGCAGTGTACGTCACGATAAATCTACAGTTGAAATGATGATGGGTGATCAGTCTCTGTGCAATGACTGCAAATTTGTCTCAATCTAACTTGCACCCTCCGACTCTGAGAAGAGCCGTCGATCCCAATGTGATCGTACACCTGCTTGTCTCACTCGTGCGTGTTTCAACACAAGGTCCTCGTACACAGGTTAACTAACCACAGTTAGGCTAGGTTAAGTTATGTGGCTACATGGCATAAAAACTTTATTTTCCACACTTTATTGTTAAAGTTTTTGTGCAAGCCTAAGGTTTCTAAAGGTAAATTCTGGAAATGAGGTGAAATTACGCTAAACTCTTACAAATAGCTATAAACCATGTTTAGCTGTTATTATTTTGTAAGTGGTAGGGCCGTTTAAGATAGAGTATAGATAAGCTGTACCCAACAGTAACGATATGTCATGTGCTGCCATCTACTAGTCACCATGACATAATAAAAAGTTAGTTTTTAGTCAGGTGTTCAGACGGTTACTTTTGGTTCAAAGAGTGAAAACAATAATATAAAAAAAATTAATGGGCTGTAACAGCACTATAGTGAAAACAAGAGTCTAATCCATGCGGCCGTGCCTGCCCCAGACCTCATGGGAATGGAAGCATGAGGGAAGGCCCCGAAGTCTGGATATGAAAAGATTGCTTTAATTATCCTTTCCTAGGACTATGTTCTTAATAATTTCAAAATTGTGAAGGGGTGATTAAAAAGGGAAAAAACGCTTCCAGAAACGTAGCCAATGGGGGACAGGGGGCCTTGAAACACTCTAGTTACGTGCAGTGAGGAAAGGTCCCTGGCGGAGATTGAACATTCTGACCCATATGTACGTGTTTTTCCAATATGATCGATTAGACACTGATAGCATTTACTGTAAATTTCACAATATTGAATGAGGCTTGGAACCTGCTCTTCCATTCACACCAGCAACCTTTTTTTCCATTTGTAAATGTATCCACCTATATGTGCTGTCAGGACCGGCAAACGTTGACTGTCGCCCAAAAGAGCATCTGCCACTAACTGGGAGGAGACCTCTAAATTCATCCTTCTAAGACTTAAGAGAATCGACCGGGTAGACGCCTAATGTCCAATCCATACGTTCACGTCGTGGAACCTGTAAGTACCCAAGCAACTGCTTGACGAACGAACATGAAAGGGCTGCTCAACAACCCGCATTAGCAGACAGCGTGGTGAGTGAAATATCTGCACCCCTCCTTTCTTTACACATGATGGTACAAGTAAGGAAACAACCTCGCAGTACCTCATTACCCGAAGGACGGAATGCAGCTGGCAACGGCAGCGGTCAGCCTTGCAGGAAGTCCGTGATCTGTGATATGAAACAGCATGCAATCGCGGATTGTATTTACTGGGTATATATTGAGTGAAATATTAATAAATATTTTTTTTTATTTTATGTTTTCTAATTGCCCGAAAATACACGATCTTTACATTACCCTCAGTACATAGAATTACCCGTAAATCGGGTAATTAACCGTCAATTGGCAACACTGCATATCTGTCCAAATTGTATAGTTGCATAACAAATATATAAATATTGTTAGAAATTCACGATATTTTATTGTTGTTGTGATCATATATTGCTAAATGGCCTCCGGACAGAGTGGAATCTATTTCAACTGGCTTGTTCACAAAATGTACATTTCAGAATTGGGGAAAAAGTGCGCGAGGGATTCCACGAGTGAAATTAGTAATTCCTCGAGTGAATTGACTAATTCCTCGAGTGAAGTGAGGGATTCCCCGAGTAAATTGAAAGATTCCCCAAGAATTGAACAGCATATGTCGGTCGAACAGAGCATGTAGAGGATGATTTCTTGTCAGAGAACCACACCACGCTGGTTGCAAGACGATACCTCACACGGCTGAAAGATCACACCTGAAAGATTGGGAGACGTTGAAAAAAACTTTGATTAAGTGCTCCATAGGGACATAGGTATCCATAGACCCAGGTGCTGATATGATGTAAATGTCTGCGTTGGATGTCCGCGAACACCTGACATACACCTATGGAGAACGGTGGATTGAACAAAGAAGGCCGACCGCCCAGCACGCTCACCGGACCTTACCCCGCTCGATTTCTTTTTGTGGGGATATGCCAAAAGTTTGGCGTACTCCACTGCAGTTGGTAGTAGGAACAAGCTTATTACAAGAATTAGAGACGCGTTTAAACACAAACGGAATAATTCTGCAATGTTCGCTAGAGTTCGAAAATCCATTATTCGGATATATCGCAAATGCAATCTGATGCAGGGTGGCCAATTTGAACAGCTCCTGTAATAGGGGTATATGAGGCATATCGTCACGTTACGCCCAATAACACCACACGTATTTTTCACGCATTGTACGACATTTGTCCAACGGTCGCTTTAGCTATTTTCTTTTTACGCTGGCACACTGCTTTCTCTAAGGTTCATCGGACGAGAAATTGTGTCGTCTAAAGCGGCCTTTATGTTGTACTTCTCATACCTTATGTTACACTTATGATTAGATTTAATAATACTTTCGAGATTTTCTGTATATAGTTTCTAAGTTTTCATAGTTTTCCATTTTCCGCGTAGATCAAATGTGTAGCTTAATTATTAGTTGGGTTCGTTTTCCTTTTCGATAATATTCGTTTTATTTCAAAGTATTGATTAGTTTAGCAGGAAACCAACAAGGATATGATCGTTTTTTCTTTTGTTTTCTTTCTGGATCTTTTTATCAATAATATCATGATATACATCTACAACCTCGTTTGATATTTTTTTAAGTTTGTCCGAACATATTTCCTGCAGACCTTATAAAAGTCGGCCTTGCAAAAGTCGTTAACAATCACCGAAGCACATTTTGTGTGTGATAATTCAAAATCTATATTTAAATAAGGTATTAAAGGTGAGTGAAGCAATAACCTTGGAATCTCGATTCACTTTACAATTATGCTGCTACTTACATTTGTTAATATTAAATCTAAGGCTTTATCATTTTCATTCTTAACACTATTGATATATTGTAGGCTGTACATTGCTGCGAAATCTTCAAGGGTAGAACATATTGACCTACCGCGCAAAAGCTCGTAACTTGAGTCTCATATTTTGGAAATATTGAAATATTCAATCATGATAATTTTATGGTTATAAAGATTATTAATTTCTTCGAGCCTTTCTACAAATTCACAATAGACTTCCACTTTGGAATTTGGTGGGAAGGACAGTCCAACAATTATATAACTACTATTAATGCTTTAATACATACTACCTGAATATCCTCAATATGTATATCAATTGTTTTTGCATCAAATATTTTGGATATTGCTAGTAATACCCCATCACCTTTCTTATAAGGTCTATCTTCCCAAAAAATATTATATCTTTGGTCAAAAAACTCATTATTGAATAGTCCATCAGTTAACCAAGTTTCCGTTAATATTATTACTTCATAATTTGTGGCAAGGGCACTTATATAAGGTTCATTCATTTTGGCATTCAACCCTCTTACATTTTGATCATAAAATGTGAAACATTTGCTTGTGTTGCTCATTTTTATATTTAAGTTCACCTAGCGTTCTAAGTGTATATACTATTTTGTCATTTGCTTTTTTCTTAAACCAAATATTTTCTGACCAATCAACCCATCACAGTTCTTTGATTGTCTTTCCTAGCTTCACTGAATACAATTCTCATACATATTTAGTGAAATACTTTGGTTAACATTAATAGTGCCCACAGTAGAGTAGCCGAAATCACCCACAATTTAGATTCCTTTTAACTTCGCGTTTCTGCAGAAATTTATCTCTATCAGTTTTCCTTAAAGAGTTTACAATAAAACGAGCCTTTTTTCGATTTTGTGATTTTTTAACCTATGACATGCATCAATCGTGTCATTACCAATACTTAAGTCTAAAGCACGACCTATACATTCTCTACAACTGAAACATTTTCATTAGCAAATTTCCGGGTACCACAGTTACTGGGTGTTTCGTTTAACGTATTGATATAAGACGCCGTATCCCATAATTTCACAGATTCATCATTTTCATCATCCTCCCATAAGCTCCTTTTACAAGACTTAACAATCTTGCCCTTGTTACTTGATACTTTCTTCCTTCCAGTCGCTATCGATTTCTGTTGAAATGTGGTGCAATAATTGGTAACTGAAAGTCAATCCTTGCAAAACTGCTGCAATGCGTTTCACACACTAGCCTCACCTAATATACCATGGGTAGACCATTACAAAGACCTTGCTTTCATATTAGATGAGAACTCAATTTTACTCCTCACAACTGAATTCGTGACTTCTAAAGCACTCAAACGTCTTTGACTTCTCTACAGGTTTAACGATATTAAAGATTTCAGAGCTCTTCGGTCACATTTTTTCACTTGAGTACTCCCTACTATTGAATACTGTTCAACTATCTGGGCTATGGCTTGTGAAACCAATTTATCAAAATTTCACAAAGTCCAAAATTTCTTGATCCGCATTATACAACACAGGGTACCCAACCAGCAACACAAATCTAACGTCGATATTTTGAATTCTCTTCACTTAAAAAACATAGACAACTTTCGACCAACAACCTTCTTCCACTTTTTAACCTTAGAGAACCCAGACAAAATTTTCGTTTACAACATCATCTCTACTTCTCAAAATCGAGATTGTGTTTGTTTGGTCCAGGGATCCCTTGTATACAGATTATCACATTTTTACAATACTCTTCGTTTGCCACCAGATTTCTGCCTCAGTAAAAGTAAATTTCCAAGAATTGAAGCTTTAATGGCGGCGAGTATTATAAAGATGTTCTCGGGATATCAGCCAGTTGAAGTCCGACGATAGAGCCGACGTTTCAAGAACAGACATTGTTCTCATCTTCAGGGCATGTGTGCTGAGACCAGTTCATGTGTCAGATTTGTTCAAGGACTCGGCCTAAAGACAACTCAAGAAAGATCCCACCGTCCCACCGCCAGTATTGCTACCCTTCTGAAGAAGGCAATCTTGCCAGAAGAAATACCCAAGAAAATCACGTCACAAATCTGCCAACCACCGAGACTGTATGGACTGTACCGATAATACATAAGACTGAAATCCCAATGAGGCCCATTGTCAGTGCCATTGGAAGCCCAACTTACCGTCTGGCCAAGTACCTCACTTCTCTTCTTCAACCCTTGGTGGGACAGTGTGAACACCACGTCAAGAACTCATATGAATTCGTGGAAATACTGAAGATCATACGCATTTCTCCAGACGACATCCTAGTCAGCTTCGATGTGGTCTCTCTGTTTATTAAGGTTCCAGTATAGGACACGTTGCTTTTACTCAGCGAGCACTTCCCTCCGGTGATTGTAGATTTATTCAAGATTACATTAACTTCCATATATTTCCACTTCGACAGACATTACTATAAACAAACATACGACGTCGCCATGGGATCACCTCACTCACCAGCAGTGGCAATTTTTTTCATGGAGTGTTTCGAGCAGAAAGCACTAGAATCAGCAACATTAAAACCATCATGTTTTTATAGATACGTAGATGATACATTTGTAATTTGGCCACATGGTAGAAATGCGCTACAGTCGTTTCTTGAATTTCTCAACAATCAACACAGCAACATTAAGTTCACCATAGAAACAGAAAGGGAGGGCTGCATACCATTTCTAGACATCCTCATTCGTCGCAAGCCTGATGGAAGTCTGGACCACAGTGTTTATAGGAAGCCTACCCATACCGACCTTTATCTTAATGGAAACAGTTTTCACCATAAATCGCAGCGCAATACAGTCATCAGTACACTTGCACTTAAGACCAAGAAAGCCTCCCTTGTGAATGGCACATCTCAAGAAGACCTTACTGCAGAATGGATGGAAGAAAGATGACAGTCGTTTGGCCCTAAAGAGGACCTTTTCCAGCCAGTGATTACTTCACACGAAATTGAGCGATTCTAAGTTCGAATTCAATACCTTTAGTTACTTTTGAAGCATTTATTAAACTTACCTATTTCAGTTTTGGTTGAGTTGGCACCTATAATTTTTCTAGCCTAACATCAATAATACATCGTACTTTAAAACAGAACAGCAAATATAATTGGCAATATAATTATGGCATACACAAAATATACTTGAAAAATAAGTCTTACCAGCTTTGCTCTCCTCTACTCTCCATGACTTGAAGAACCGAAAAATTATTTAATTTGTATTAGAAAACTCCAAGATATATAGTCTCATTCTTCCTGCTTAAGAATCTTGCAATGAAATGCGAAATTTAAATTATTGAAAGTAGCAAATGGGGCAGTTACGGGAGCGACGATAAAATTGTTATCTGAGTTGACAAGTATTGTTGAGTAGCTCTAAATCTGTGGGGTGGGAGAGAGAAAAAGAATAAGAAAACAAGGGTTTGTTGCGTAATAAAATATCCTCTGTCTTGAGAAATCAAATAATACGGTTGTATATAATGAGAGGTAGACTTATTTTTCAACTTTACACTTCATTTTCAAAGAAAAAAATATTTTTAGAAATCATTTAATGGCTAACAAAAAAGGCAAAAATGGCAAATGTTTTATAAAATAAGCTATATTTAAGGTTATAAGCATTTCGTATATTTGTATGGCTAGATACTTTTCAGAATATGCTAGATTTAGCCAAAAGTGGGCTAAATTAGCATCACTGTCACATTCCAAACGATAACATCACTGCGACAGAACAACAAATTCGTTGCGGAGTGGAATTGCGCTAGGGCCGTGATCAGCCGGTTGTCAAATGCGGTTCATTTTAGAATCCAGATTCAACAATCTACTTTCCGCGGAATTAAAAAATAATATGAATAGAACAGAGAATAGGTCTAGTAAGAGAAGAAAATAACGGACATTTAAGGCCCGGTTTTGAGGTCTTACCGGACACCGGACAAGGAGGTCAAAAACCGCACCGTCCGGTAAAATACCGGACGTTTCGATATCCTGTGGAGATTTGTGAACAAAACATTGAAATCCAGTGTAGATGATGGATTGGTTGACTCATATATTGGTGAATTGATGTAACGACAGATTATATTGAATACAGTTGGGAATGATAAGTTGAAAGTGGAACAGTTCTTGAGGGACATTAGCAGTGCTTATCCAAAAATTGGGAAGAATATTTTTTAAGTTGATGCATTTAATTTAAGTATAAGTAACCTATATTCTTAGTTAAGTGATGTAAATTCCATGCATTTTATTTTCATTATAGAAGAAAGAAAGAGTTGAAGTGATACCTTTGTACAAAACACAAAGCATTTCACGCTATACAGGGTGACACTGAGAACTCTACGATACTCAGTTTTCAATGAACAATGTAGAGATTATTTTTCACTAAAAGTTATTACTTTCTTTTTAACATGTGTGTTAATTTATTCCATCTATTTTACATAGAAAAAAATCTTATCTTAAATCTGATGTCTATCTTCACTAATACAGTTTTAAGTCGAGAAGTGAAGCTTCCTCCCACCCCCCACAGCCCTTTGCAAATAGGTGTCTTCAGTTCGATCAGTGAACCGGTTTTGTTTTTGTATACTTGATGCTTTAAATACCCCTGAAAGAAGAAGTCACATACTCATACCGTCGAACGATGAAATGAAGAGAGAATCACATATGAGCAGCAACCGCTGACTCGCCGTTTCTAACATAAGCATCTTACAGTGAAAACGCGACTCTCCAACGAGCAAGCTCCATGATAACTGAGAGAACAAACCTGAGGGAAGATAATGTTTACGCCCTCCTCCGTCCACGTCTCTCTCCTCCCGAGTGCCGTCCCATCGTAAACGAGTACACTTCCCTCTGTAATAATTTTTATTTTGTTTCTATTTAAAGTTAAATATGAACATTATATTTAAAGAAACTATTTTTCATTGACTCACTCGTTTCAAGGTTAGGATGCTTCGGTGTAATTCTTTTAGGTGCATACCCCTCGTGTTCCCTTGGGAAAGGTTATTCTTTAAATATGTTATTTATGGGTTTTAGGCATCTCAGACTCAGGTCGCGATAGAGTGGCTGAGAGGATATATTAAGGTAGTCGGGGTAGTTTATAGGTACTATCTCGGCATTTCTTTAATATGATTCAGGTACAAACGCGAAAGAACTACTCAATAAGGTTGAGCCGCTTTTGGAATCTTTACTTATTAAATGAGAGCTGTACATTTAATAACCTTCTTTGTATAAAAATTTATATTGAATAATTTCAGCCTATATTAATTTAAAAACGAAAACCATAATAACACTATCTTTTTCTAAATATTAGGATGAGTATGGTTTCAACACAACCAAAACCCACTCAAAAATAATATCAAGTTTCTATCTGCAGCTATAAATTTGCATTAACGCAACCTAATTAGCCATTTTGTAGCTTTTTGTTACAAAATATTTAGTAAGAGCTTAAAATTTCAAGGCTCAAGTCCAGAAACAAATAATGTTCAGTTAAGCTGCTACATGCAACCTGGTAGCGATTTTAAACGCTACAGCGTTTTAAATATTCGTAACTATACAAAAGAAAGTCAAAGGAAAGCTTTGCAAGGAATATATAACAAGGATTTTGCTGCCATCTATTGGACATCTGCACAATTATTAAAAAGTTTTCAGTTTAGTTTTTAGTTACATCTACAAAATTATGAAAACCCCGAAGTCTAACGTAGTGGCATATGAGCTGTACCCTCAAACACCCACGGAACCAGAGGACTCCGAAGTATGGATGGCAATGAAAGTAAACTTAGGCTTTTGTTACATTGGTTATTGTACTGTAGTCAGTAGTACCACTGGGATATGCGGGTCCCGGGAAAAATGTTTCGCGGGGCCCCTCTTAGTGAACGAGTTGATTAACAAATTTAGTTTCTGCTTATGTGTATTGTGTCCAGGGCGAGCGCGCGAGGAAACACTGTCCCGTGTGCAATAAAGAAAAACACCGAACAAGACCTTACCTAACCTCCAAGTGCCCTTGGTCACTACTTATATTAAATTTGCGTATATACAAAAAGAAAAAGGAAAAATATAGTTTTGCATTTAAAAAAATGTAAAAGTGACGCAGCCAGGGTTCGAACCCGGTACTTTTCGATCAGCTTTCCAGCACGTAGACCACCAGACCAAGCTGACAGTTCCGAGGTGGATGCTTTTTGGCAGGCAAGAAGTTCTCTTCAGAGCTACGTGCAGGACTCCGTCTCTACGGAAAGCCCATATGGAAACAATTAAAGTACGGCCCAGCACTCTGAGTTAACAGCACTTTAGCCTATGCAAACCGCTAACCGAGGGCTTCATCCCCCCATCCGCGACTAATGCTGCCCAGCTCCTTTCGGACGCACAGTGTGTAATCGCTTCTCGCTGTTACTTATAGTTCAAGCCACGCGAGAGTAGGCTACTCGTACCGGAAGTGTTTCCACGTGAGTTGAGAGCCCTTGCAGGTAATTTTTATTTGAAAAAATCTTGCTTTCTACGGTACTAAAAAAAATGTTGAAGGATTTGAGAAGGAAGTTCCGCTCTTTTCAAGGAGTCCTGCGCCGGCGTGACTGTGGGTGAGACTTCGGAAACTAAGCTTTCCTTATGTTGTGGCAGTTCCCCCAAAGTGTCTTTGTTTATAATTCTTAACAGGGTTGTCCAGTGCTGAATTAAGCTAATTGGAAACCCAGAGCAACCCCTGTTACATGTACCGTGCGTCGTCCCGTCTTAACATCATTGTAGGGCCACTGGATAATGCAATTTACTGTCCTGAAAAGGCACCCATGGAAACGATAAATAAAATTGGATCATTTTAAAAATTCATTATTTCTCAAATAAAAACGTATTTTTCGAACATTCATCTAACATTAGAATAAAAATTAATGATAACTTTCATCACAAGCAGCCACACGAATATCAGTGTTGCATGATTTATCGCATTCATCCGAATCCGATAAAATATTTTTAAAACCTTAGAAAATTAGCTTAAGCCTAATCTAAGGTCTTCGTATCTTGACACGTAAATCTTAATTTATCTCAGCGCGAATTGGTCACTCATAATCTAATAGTTTTAGACACTATTGCACTAAATTGGGAGTTCTCAAACTATGGTGTACTGATACGCGAAACTTTGGATACTGGTATGTGAGTTTGTTGAAATACAATAAACACAAAGCTGATCTAACACATTGTCACTGACTGAATATAATTCAAACATTTTCACAGTGGCAAGGTCGTTTACAGTATTTCTTTTTTACATGAATTCATAAACGTAGAGCAAATCATATAACAAATCAGATACACCCAGTCATAAGTTACGTATTAATAATAGGACGAGCACGGTTACAATACAACCGTAACTCACTCAAAAATAATTATTTTGTAATTGTATTGAATCTACAAATTTATTGACGCGATTTTTTTTTTGCTAGCCCCA
>JAGDQP010051244.1:0-14060 GCA_022664845.1 Lepisma saccharinum | reverse complement strand
TTCTTATCTGAATTACTTTGAAATGGATAGGCCCACATTGTGTTTAAGTCAAATCGCTCTATCCATTACAAAGTTATTCGAAAAAGAAATTTTACGACTGGATACAAAGTCCTGGCGCTGACTGTACATACTTCGTTCGCATCGGCTTGCTTGCTTTTGGATAAATGTTCTTGATATAGCTATACAGCAAGAAAAGTGATCAAATTCTTCGTAATTGCGTTGGTGAAGGCAATGGTAACCTATTTAGGAAAATGATCCGGCTTCTATCCCTTATCCTGCCTAATTCACTTAACTGTTTTGTAGGCTACCAGATTTACGTATTAAATTATAGCCGATTTGTTCACATCATTGAACTTTTTAAAAGAGCAGTGTAGAACTTGACTCATTTGAAATTAAATATCGAAGTTTGATTTTTTTTTTAAATATTAACATTTAAAAAATATATCGAAATATTGAATTGAAATATAAAAACTTATTGAATTGAGCTATCAAAATATTCAGCTAAAATATCACACAGCAATATCGAGATATTGAATTAAATTATCGAATCGAAATTCCAAAATATCGGACTTATATCGAAATATCATCAATATGGAACTGAAATATCGAATATGAACAAGATTTACTATCAAAATTTCGATATTTAACATCGATTTCGATTCAAGATATCGAAAATTAAAACACTTCTAATTTTTTGGTTTAAAAACTGTCCGACTCGAAGGTACCGGGTTTGAGTTCCGAAAGGGTCATGGGTGTCTTTTAACTAGAACGTGACGGATAATCGTGACGGGCCGAAGTCAACAGTTACTAGACTGACCCATATAAAATAAAGTTTACCAAGTTTTTTTTTTTCAACTGTCCAAGTGTACTTCTTTCACATTGGTAGATTCTACCAATATACGTGATTGATTGATACAATTCGAGGAATCTGGTGAAGAAATGACATGTGTGCAGGTTTGTTGCAAAGGCTTCATTATCTCACCTTCCACAGGTAACCTTTATGATCCTCTTGGAAGTAAATTCAAAACAAGAAGAATGGCGGTGTCCCCGTAACCCTCGAAACTTTAGTTTCCAGCCATTAAATAAAGCTCATGAGTGATGTAGTAGGAAATTAGATTGAACCGCTTGTACAGAAACTACTAAACAGTGCCATACACACACAGAAAACAAAACAACAACACTAAAGCAAGCTGTAAACACACACACATGCACATATTCAAACTTGCCCACATACAGTACATGCATACACATGCACTTGCAGAACTTGTCAAGCATGATGCATCTTGTAATGCATTGTTGTCATAGATCATATTTCAACCGACGGTGTCATGACGCACAATACTACAAGATGAGAAAAGGTTATGAAAAAAAATAAATAGTTGAAACATGAAAAAAGATTTGTAGGTCTGAGAACACTAAAGGTGTTTTCGTACCAAGGTAATCTCATGTATTGGCTTTCACTCAAAGGAAGAAAAAAAATGGATATACAAGCAAGAGTAATGCGGAAGAGACGAAAAGAAGATCAAAACA
Organism: Lepisma saccharinum; assembly: GCA_022664845.1. NCBI lineage: Eukaryota > Metazoa > Arthropoda > Insecta > Zygentoma > Lepismatidae > Lepisma > Lepisma saccharinum. The sequence goes on along the minus strand of JAGDQP010051244.1, from coordinate 12,530 downwards.
GATGCAAGCGTAAACTAACAGGAGACAAATGCAAGATCTCATGCATCTTCAGCAGCAGCTTGAATAATGAGTGACTTACACTAACAAATGAAGAAACCTTGTTTTTTAACATCTTTTTCTTTATTTTGATGCTTCCGAGTCCAACTAATCAACAAATTCATTCGACAAATTAACAGCATGATAACTAAGAAGAATTCAATGCGTTAACTAACATCTTTCTTTTAAAAACAATGTTGATCTTGGTAAGAACAATGGAATTTTGTTTCGCTTTCTTGTTTTCGTATTAGTGGCTCTGTTACGATGATTTTGTTTTAGCTTTTGATCCTCTGCCTACCGCGCAGACCAAGGATTGAACGAAAACAACTGTGAAATTACTTACACAATAAACTTTAGAATTACGTAACTACGCCAGTAGTCTGCTATTTTCCAAAATATTAATACCAATAAAACAAATCCTGTTTTAAATATGAAATAAATAACCCAAATTACAATTCAAGGAATAATAATCAACCAAGCACAAGTGTCGTATGTCTCTTGAATCTTGTGATATTGTATTAAAAGCCAATCAAATTGCACGTTTCATACAGGAACCTGTTACAACGTCTTATCGCTCGACTGTAAAGATGCAAGTTTCAATCATCGTCAGCAAAGCAGCATCGGTTTCCAAATTCATTGCGACGATCCACACGAAAGAAAGAACATTTATTTGTTTCACGACTTATTTCTTCAGATTTTGACAATCAAAATATGAGGTTTAATGTTAACATTTTCTATCCGCAACAACTGGAATGTGAAAGTATATATCTAGAGTAATTCAAATTATAAAGTGCAAACCAACTATCATCTCATTCTGTGATCTTCCTCAAACACTGCAATAAAACTGCAAACTGACTGTTCTAAAAGTTCAGAGCATCTTTTTGCTCTGGACGACTAGAACATTTTCCGTAATGATTAAAATTATAGGATGACTACATGCAACGAATTAGTAGGTAGCAAAGAGCAGAATTCACAAATTCTGTGGAAGTTTTGCAGCTGTGCGTTATACTGCCTTTACACTAAGTGATTTTAAATATTTTTAAAATGAGTGGAATTGAAAAGGCCATACAATCATTCACGGTAAATCATACGTAAAAATACTGCATCTTCAAATTCGTATAATCTCTATTTGCGATTGCATGTAATTTGAATCTGAATTTTATTTATGGCCTTTATATCTAAGGCTCAGGCCAGGATAGGGGAGGGGAAAGGATTTGGGAAGGTGTCAGCCATGGCCTAACTCGCCTGGTGTGACTGAGGAAACCCCCTGGAAAACCTCAGTCAGGATGATCAGCCTCTGGGATCGAACCCACGACCTCCCGAATGCTACGCCAACGCTCTACCACTGAGCAACGGCGGATCGGCGACTGCATGTCATATGGCTTCAATGTAGACGAATCTTTCCAAACAAATTTTCAAGCAGTGTACAGTGCTGAAAGTAGTGCAACCAAACACTGCATAGTTAAGTTAGCGCGCTCGCCTTCTACGCGCGTGGTCAAGGGTTCAATTCCATTGAACGGTGTAGTTCGAAGTTCACTCTACCAAAAACTGTAGCTCTCATCCTTAGAAGCTCCCCATCTCGTTTAGGACGTTAATATCAATCAATCAATCGGATTAAGTTTACGTTTAATTCAAAATTTTGTTAAATTCGTTCGAATCTAATCTTTAACAAAAACTTGCGCTCCTATAGCTAACATACCAAACTGTCTGTAGACTGTTAATCGCTCTTAGTAGTGATTTAACTTCAACAATATTCGGATTAGCGACGGTACAGAACAATAGAATTGCACACAGTTTCAAGGTATAATAATAATAATAGTTAAACAAACTTACTGCTTTGTAAGAAATGATATTTATTTCCGTCTGCGCAGTTGTTTTCATAAGAGAACAAGCCTGTGGTTTATTTTTCTAGGTTTTGTACTTAGTGTTTCTTCCAGAGATTCTCGTTTCATCATTATTTTTATTATGCTGAAAGATCCATTAATGCAATATTATTACTCTCTTTCATTTCTTTCTTGAACTTTCTTTTTGTCTCAATGTATGATTAGTTTTTCTTAATACTGCAAAGAAGCTTTATTCATATTCTCTCTTCCTCATTTCCTTCAGCTTCACCTTCAATATACGATCTCTACGTAACCAATGTCCTAACCAGTTAGTGCTGTTACCACCCATACAATTAATTTTATCTTATCCTACGCAGTTTACTTTTCTGTTCTGACTATTCTCTTCACCACTTCTCATTACATGTATTATCTTCCGAACTGATTTCTCATTCTCCTTCACGTCCAAATTTTTTTAAGGCTATCAATTTTCTTTCCCAACTTCCTTTTTTTTTTTCGTAAAATTCACGTTTCTACTCCATATAATAAAATATACCATACAAAACATTTAATGATTTTTCGTCACATCAACTATGCTCATGGCACAGAAAGAAAAAAACATGAATTCTTCTTAATGCCACTTTTGATAACAAATCATGAAAGTAAAACGCTAAAATTTTGCATAGCAACCACTAGGATTTGGTAAAGTACAGGGCGTGATAGTCTACACCTGACGCCTAAACACTGTGCTTCATTGCACATGAATGGATTAAACATACTCCACCGAACAATCCCCAGGATAATTTCCTTACGGAAAGAAGACGACTGTCGTCTGTTCTTTACACGGATCGCTTATGGTCAATCTACGACAGATGTTCTTAAAGAAAGAGAGAAAAAATAACGGATCTTGGCTTTGTGGAAAGTCCGGGAATTAAAAAATAAAAATGTCAGTAGAATTCATCTGAATAATAGATATTAACTAATTGTCAAAACAGAACTTACAAATGAGTTTCATAAACACTTAATTGGCCTAGGTCCTTTGTAGTCTACTGTGCAAACAGGCCAAAGACAAGTTCCTTTTCCGGGGACAGTTCTCATAACTTATTTTTGTCCCAATACAAATTTTGTCCCATTAACGTCCCTGATTCTTCATATAATACACGCATATATAATGTTTAAGAAATTCCTTCAGTTTTCTCTTATTCCACAGATTTTCTACTTTACTTTATGCAAACTAACTTTTGTATCTGAAACAGTATTCGTGCACATTACGTTCGGAGAGCGGAATTCCTCTCGAATTGAGCGGAATATTTCATCTTACGACAGCGGAAAAAGGGACAACTCTTCTAGAGTTGATTTTCATTGGAGAAATGATGAGAAACAATACTTTCAATCACTCTTTGAAGTGTGTTTTGAACAATTTAGCATTTTGTATCTGCATTTATGAAGCAGCTCTTTAGAAGAGATCTTCGAGAAGTAGGCGTTCGTGATGAAAACTGGCTTGATATTGCCCATGATAGAATCCAATGGCGAACGTTGGTTACTGCGGTGATGAACTTGCGAGTTCTATAAACCATAGAGTTTGTTAGTTATGAAGCAGTTTTCGTAACCTAAGAAAAATGTTGGCGAAAGAGGGGATAGTAGTCGAGATACCTGGACGACAGACTATTATTTTAAATCAATGGTTTTCAACCACCATCCCGCTGAATGATACAGGTCCGCGAAATTGTATTATTACCTTTACCATGTTCTACATTTTAAAAATGCAAGAAATGATATATTTCCTTTCCACAACAACTAAAATGTAAACATTGCTTGCTGTCTGTCAAACTTAAACAAATTGAAAAGTGCAGTGACAGGTGTCTCTCGGGCATTCTACAGAGACATGTGGGATTCAGAGGATTTGAAAAGAATCCATAAAAAACTATAAATGTAGGGGTCTACGCACATCGAGCCAGTAAGAAGCAAGCAGTGTTGCCAACTGTGAATAGAATTCCACATTTCTGTTTGTAGGAGTTGTGTATAATCATGGAAAGTTGTATAGATGAACAGTTTAGTCTTTCAAGTAAAATTTTGTTTGAAAAATTTATGAATGTCATATGTATACTTTTCTCGAGAGGAGAGGCTTTATATTTTACACATGAGAAAAAAATTATTGTCGTGAACTAAAAAAAAAGTTCATTATTTCTAAACAAAAATGTCTACAATAAATATTCAAAAAGACACTTGAATACTGTAAAAATGCATGATTTGTAAAAATTCTACCTCTACGACTGGTGAAATGATTTCCTTTTTTGCCGGTCGTCGAATATCAAATGCTTTAAAAACCACTGCTTTAAACAACTGATTGTCTCGCTGTAATAACAGAGTTTCTTAGCGTACTGTAGTTTTGAAATATTTACTAGCCGTAAATATTTAACAGCATGTTCATAGATGACAAAAGTGTGTATTACTAAGAAAAAAGGCATCATGGCGCTGGGTTGCACAATGCACGTGCTATTATTGCGCTAAGCTACTCATCAGCAACAAAGAACACAGCAAATTCGTTTCTCATCTCCCTTTGTTGTGTGCTCGATACAAAAATGAGTGAGTTGGATTTTGTCAGGACCTTTAATTGAATGGAACATATCACACATGTTCGGTAAATTATGTTATTTATATTCTTGTATTTAATGTGTGGTTGATTCTTTGCTTGTTGTCACAAGTTAAAGTAGAATTTGATTTTTTTTATATTTTATTTATGGTCTTTAGGCATCTAAGGCTCAGGTCGGGGTGGGGGAGGGGAAAGGATTCGGAAAGGTGTCGGTCAGTACCTATGTTGAAGGTGCCATCCCGTCATTTGCCTGGTGTGACTGAGGAAAAACCCTGGAAAAACTTAGTCAGGATGGTCGGCTGCTGGGATCGAACCCACGACCTCCCGAATGCTACGCCAACGCTCTACCACTGAGCTACAGAGGCTCGGTAATTTAAAGTAGAGAAAAGAAAACGAAATAAAATATAAACAGAAAAACAAGAAAAAGTACGAAATGCAACCAAATTGTATCTAAAGCAATGAGCGGCCATAAACTTAATTAACAAATGGGGGGATGGGGGGGGGGGAGAAAAGGAAGGAGATTCGTGTGCAACGAGATATAAATAAGAAGGAAAGATGAATTAATTGTGAAATAACTTTTAATGTTAAAAGAATCTAATGAAATTAATTGAAATTATTCTTTAAGAAGCTTTAGTGATATTTGTTAATTATATTTTGAAACACGTAACAAGAATCAAAAACTCAATTATTCAAGTGAAAGCATTTTTATGGATTTAAAGTACGTTTGTTTAGCTCGTTGCTAGCCTGAAAGAAATTTTAAATATAATCAAAAATATAATGCTCTTGCGACTAATTTGTGTTGCTCTATATTAGTATATGGAAAGAAGAATGTCGCAGCAACACTGCTTGTTACGTGAGGCTCGAGAAATTTCCTAGTGGATAAGAAAAAGCACGTAACAAGTCTTTGCTGTTGAATCAATCATGGTTCAGTCTATTATTATTCTGCGACCTAACTCTTTTCAACGTAAGAGTATATTTATACAAAGCAGTTCGAATAATGCAAATAATATTAAAAAAGAATTCAATGGCGATAGGTGTTCTGCCCGGATGACGCGAAAATGAAGATGAACCTACGTTGTTGGTCTGTCGTTGCGTTCCATGAGATGGAGATGACGTTTATAAGGACCGAACTTATCTATAGCTTAAAATAGGTTTCGAGCTACTTGTATCCCCACCGTGTATACGAGAAATAACGTTCCGTAAATGAAAATCATAAAACGATGTAAGACACATACGATGTAAGACATTAACACCCACACACAAACTAACGTAAGAAATAATATGATACCAATTTATACATATTCAAGTGAAGAATCAAACAATTCAATGTAAATAAATATCTTTCTAATTACAGGATACTTGTGGTGTTTTAAAAAATAAGCATTCTTAACATGAACGAAAACATGTTCCTGGAAACTCTTGTACTTATTGAAATAATAGTTCATGGACACACGTGCAAGCAAATATACTTTTTTTATATATATCCTAAGAATGTGTAGTGTTTATCTGAAAACTTACATACATTTCCATTTCTTTAGATATTATTGGAATATTAATATGCATTTAAGTCAGCTTATAGCTTCATTGTCTTGAACACAATTGAGCTTTCAGTTAAATATAGAAATTACGTCAGCAATGAACGTAGAGTGTATATAACAGGATGTTGCGTCAGTAATTACTGACTGTTACTTCCTACAGAATAATAATAGTTTTTCTTAAACAATAATTCAATGACTGCAACTGTTATGTTTACACATGTATGCTAAAAAAGGGTAATCGCATTGCTGTTCATTCGAAATCAGTACTGTCAGGCATGTTATGCTAAATTTTTAGGTGGCTATACGCTTCGCTTGTTGTAACGAAACATTTCGCTTACTATCCCATATACCTGCGTATTTCATACATTTTGGGTGGGTATATGCTGTTGCCTAATAAATTAAGAAGGGTATATACCCTCGTATATCCTCATCACATTCCTGAGTATTCTGAAGAGAAGTAAAAATCCTGTGTTGAAGCTCAAAATTGTATTATTTTCGTTCAAAATGTGCCGAAGTCTGTCCAATATTACATATTGGACAATTTTACTCGATGTGGAACATTAGCCCTCTTATTTGAGATGGATATGATGGTATAAAATCCACAATTGTAAATGAAATAAAATAAATGAATAAATTTTCAGAAGGGTCTTCATATATTCTTGAAATTTAAGACTAAACAAGCATATTGGGAAGAATTGGTTTTCCTGCTCGGCTACTTCATAGAAAATGAACGACCGTTAGCGTACATCCTCTAAGTGCTATAAGTTAACACGATATGATACCGAGCCTACATTCAATACAGATCTTAAGTATGTGTTCTATTTGTCAAGTATATTAGCTCGGTGTCGCGAGATTGTACAGCTCTCAGACTTGGAAAACTTTTCAACCGCCATTTTCAATAAATATATCTTCATGCATGACAGAAAAAAGTTAAATGTCGTGACAATATCAAAATAAATTTCCATCACGAGTCTGTCTTTACAAAATAAAGAAGATGAAGGAAGAATACATGAAGAACGGTGGTTGCCTGAAAGTAATATTTTAAAACTTTTATTGACACTAATACATATTCATTAGGAAACACACATACATATCCGATGAAGCTATCATCAAACATGTATTTTATTCTTGAAAAAAATTATAGGGTTTTAAACTGCTGGCCATGTCACAACTCATTCTTACTGATGAGAAGTTACCACAAAACACGTGAAAGAATTTTGTCACGGGAGGGTCAACAGTCACTGGCAATTTGGAAAAGACCATCAAAGGAAGAAGGCCTTGTTTTTTAAGATGGAAGAAGTAATGTGAAAAATGACATGTTGTAATTATTCTGTAGTAGTTTGATTTGGTTAAATGTCAGACAGGAAAATATCATGTCACAATGAAGGAAAAAAGAAGTTCCAAAGTTAACATGATGTCCCTAAAACATACGTGAGGAGGAAATATTACAACATAAACAGTGAGAAGACAACATATTTACAAGAAAGAAATGCAACGTAGTTTGTATAGTTGAGTGAATGGCATTTTTTTTATTCTACAGCGAATTTTTTTATCTTTTTATTTATGGCCTTTACGCACCTAAGGTTCAAGCCGGGATAGGGGAGGAAAAAGGATGTAGGAATGTGTCGAACAGGGCCTACGTTGAAGGTACTATCTCGGCTTCTGCAGCTAAATCAAAATGAAGTCTGTCTTTTAGTGCACTGCACAATCGCCGGTCCGCGAGGTTATTTACATTGAGAATTTCGGGGGGGGGGTGGGGATGAACGGGGCAAAATAAAGGTAACAGTGAAGAATAAACAAACAAAAAAGGAAATAAGAAGGGTCAGAAAAAAGAAACGATATAGTACAAGTATTCTTAAAAGTAAATAAATAAATGTGAAAGGTTAGTTTATTTGGTTTGATATGAAGGTTCCAAGCCGACCGGGTAGTCGTGCCGTCTAAAGCGTTAGGCCAACAACTTGAAGCTCCCGGGTTCGAGTCCCGGCAGGGGCACGGGTGTCTTTTAACTAGAACGTGACCGACCGAAGTCAACAGTTACTAGACTGGCCCATATAAAATAAAGTTAAGTTAATGAAGGTTCCAATTGAGCAGCATGGTTTCTCAGCAGAGGACCAACGGTGCACATTTCTCTGTAAAGGAATTTTCATTTCAAGCTCTGTTTGAAAAAAAAAAATCTCCAATTTGCCTACAGCAGTGAATATTTCTTTGGGAATCCTTAATAAGAAAGAACAACTGGTAATTCACCGAGGAAAGTGTGCATTTGATTCACGAACCTATTTTGATCGAGGCATTCAAGGAAGTCTTTTCAGTCTTTCTGAATACGAGAGACTCACGATATTAAAGATCAGCGTAGGGCGTAGTGCATAATTTTGCATAGCGTAGAAAAACAAAAGAAACTCTAAGCTGATCTTTCTAACCTAACCCATTTCCGTGAATTCTGTAAGATGTTGAAAATGAGTATAACGAAAAAAAAGTATCTAATCTGAGTAGTGATTTCCTATGGAGAGTCATTCTATTTTTAATTATGACTGAAACCAAAATTCTGTTCGCGTCTTACACTAGAATACCATAGGGTTACCAGACGTACTCTTTTTTACGGTAAACACTTTTGTACTCTCTCTTTTTTCAATTGACTACTTTTTTGTATACTCTTTTTGATATAGAGTTAGTAATTATGTGAATTTCAACGTACTTACAAACAAAATCTTCATGTTTATAAAGGCATCAGTCAAGGACTCATCCTTAAGCTTAACCGTCAGGAAAAGTTTCTGTCACGTGCAATAATATTTGGTAAAACTAAAGTTTTATGTGCCTAACGAGTAAATAGAATACTGTGATGATATCTTAAAGAGGCTTGTGGACAATAAAAAGCAAGAGGATGATTAAACTTACTGGCAGATGATGATTTTACTTTTATTTATAATTAAGTGTTATCCAGTTTACATTAAATTAGTTTAGAGACATAAACGAATGAAATATATAATGAAATAAATGTAGTTTCTATCAGTCCCCCAGCTTTTACTAACCAATAACATATTCATATATCGCAACAGCAATACAATCTCATGACTCAGGGTCAGTTCTACAATCGACCGCTGAACTTCTAGTCAGCGCTAACTTGAAGCCAACTTTCATTTTGCGTACTCTCATTGGCCAAAATCTGACTTGGCCTCAACTTAATGCTAACTAGAAGTTTAGCGGTCGATTGTAGAATTGACCCTCAGAATCACTTTTGAAACATCGAACCTACTAACTTCCATAAAATTTGTCTCACTTTATTATTTTCCATAGATCAAACTTTTTCTTAATTTCCCGAAACTTGTACTTCTGGACTGATGATGCCCTTTTAAAAATATACAATGCAATTACTATTTTGATTTTCATGTGTCAATTACGTTGAGTGAAAGTGGTAGATAAAATGCTAACGCCGAAAGTGCAATTTTGGGAGTCTGAATAGAAAGGTGACTAAAAATATATTTTTTATCACCTTCGAACTTCTCTTAAGAAAACTATTTCAGGATTATAATGCCCTACTAATATCTAAAATAACTGTGCACAGCATGATATTGGGCAATTGACATTGAAAGCCTTGTGTTGAAGATATTTAACTAGGAGTTTCGTCTTTTGTCGATATAGAATACAAAAAAAAAAAAAAAAAATCACAAAAACTAGACACTTTTTCTTGTTAACTGTTATCAACAGAATACCAGAGATGTTCCCAGCCCTGAAATCGTATTTCCTCTCTTTAAAATTCAGAGAATCCTCCAGGTGTCCTAGAACTATCGATGGTTTCTGTATTCAATAATGTTTGGTATTGTACATCAAAATTCAAACCATGGAAAAAGAGATTAACAATTCTGCAGAAATCATAACAATTCTCCTCAGTAGAAAGGCCAATAAGAGAAAGAAAGAAAGCAGCATTTTTTTTCCATTAAAAATTCAGGAGGTGATTCAAAAAGAATCAGGAAAATGAGCATCACTGTTTAGTAAGATAAACGTTATTGTATGTATATAACAATTGTCTGGTATCTAAAGAAATGGACTCATAATTTTCAACAGTTTCGCATTTTACAGTGGATGGAGCTCCGTAAAATTCCACATGAACAGATATTGAGAAATATTTAGAATCTATGATGGAGAAGAAATCCCTTCTGTTTGATCAACTTTATAATTTGAAGAATTTTCTGACAGAAAAGGAAGGTAATAAATAGTTCAGTTAAGCATTGACTCGTAAAAAAAAAAGTGAGTTAACTCTTCCAGTGATAAAACAGTATCAGTTTATTCTGATTTTCTGAAGCTTAGTTTTTTTTTATGCAATCCAGCTCACAATGCCAACGTGAAGAGGATTTTCAGGTTAACGAAATCACAGTGGGCACAAGGAAAAATGTACTGTCAGTGGATTCATTAAAAAAAACTTATCGTTAACTCCTATATTAATAGAATTTTTCTTCCTAATTAATATTTATATACAACTATTCACATCAAAGTTATAAAATTTTAGAAATAATATTTTAGTGCAAAAACTGTTAAGCTGGTATCATCATTATTTATTATTATTAATAAAAAAATTATAGAATTCTTTATTATTATTATTTTTACAGTGAAGCCTCAGTGGTGTTGTCCCAACTGAGGAAGTCCTAACTCAGGAAGTACTATGAAATTTTCCCAACTGAGGAAGTATATCTTTACAGAAGAGTGCGTTCGCAAAACTTAGTCCGAACTGAGGAACAGATTGAGCTTGCCTGAGGCAAGTTGCCCAAACTGGTTTCATTATAGAAGATAACGTTTTCTTAACTAAACTAGAGCAGTTTAATGCGATGCAAGAAACAGTAAATAATTGAATATTTTACAATTTGCTTCATATGTAGATGTAGTTAAGAATACGATTTTTTCAAAATTTGGAAGCCTAACGTCATGAAAATATGGGCTATTTTCATCAATTTAATGTAATAATAATAATAATAATAATAATAATAATAAATAATCAGGCCCGTCATTTCAGCTTTTCCTAGGGTGGAGGGTAAAAAATTTACTGATGTCTACTTGCTGATATCTTTATATATATATCATATTCAGCCGTTTTCTATCCACTGCTGGACGAAGGCTTCCCCCTTTTTCTTTCCACATATTTTGGCCTGCTGCTATCCTCATCCATGTAGCCCCTGAAAAACGCTTAATTTCATCTACCCATCTTGCATTCGGACGTCGTCTCGGTCGTTTCTTTTCTCTAGGATTCCACTGTAGTATATTTGTCGTCCATCTTCCATCTGTTCGTCTAGCTATGTGACCGGCCCATTTCCACTTGAGCTTCTTCGCAGTCTTTATGAACTCCTCTACCTTTGTTTGTGCGCGAATCCATTCATTTGTCTTCCTGTCCCTCCTGGTTATTCCTAGCATTTTCTCTCCATTGCTCTTTGTGTGACTCTCAATCTTTGAGTCGTTTGCGCATTCAATGTCCAAGTTTCACAGTCGTACATCATCACGGGTAAGACACATTGATTATAAACTTTACGCTTCAGACACATTGGTAGTTTGCTTTTGAAAATAAAGTGTAGTCTTCCAAACGAACTCCACGCCATTTTCCATCTTTTATTTATTTCATATTCGATCCAATACTGGATGAAGCCTTTCCCCGGTGGGAGGAGGTTGGTCTACTGCCGCCACGTTGACCAGACGGGTTGGGAGAGAAGAGCCTGGACTCTCACTGTGATCGTTACTATATTTTATTCATAGCAGCTCCCCAATTGCATCACGATGCTGAGTGGGCACCGTTCCAGACCCAAATGCCTTAGAAAAAAAGTCCTTTACAGCGCCGGGAGTGGAACTCGGGACCCTCAATCCGTACCACTAGAACGACGGGGCGGTGTGTGTGTGTGTGTGTGTTAAGAACTAGAATATGCCATCGTTTTTTATGTGTACACAGTAAAAAATAGCTATGTTAATTCAACACAATGCGGTGTCCCAGCGTGACTACCACTTTTGTGTGTTAAATCAACACAACACACGGTGTTGATTTCGGTAGTGGGAGAATAAAAGTTACGGCAGCAGCTAGATTTGAACATGGGTTGCTCAGTTAGAAGCCGAGCGCCTTACTGACTTCGCTAAATTGTCAGACCGAAAAAGCACTAGATTGAAACAGTATAGAAGCTAAAAAAATGTTGCTGAACATTAAACACAAAGAAAGTTACTCTCACGACTTATGCCATGATTCAATCACTTTCCCATTGTTCAATTAGGGATCACAATTCCCAGTCATTGAGAATATGTTCCATTTCTATGAAAGCAAGCGCAGCATTTCACATGTTGTTACGATAAGAAAGCAGTAATGCTGCTCAAGTGTTTCGCTGTCGCCATCTTGCTTGCTTTCATAGAAATGGAATATTCTCAATGAATGTGAATTCTCGTTCTCAACTGACAAATAGGAAGTGATTAAACCATGGGATAAGTCGTGCAAGTAACTTAGTTTGTTTGGGGGGCTCAGCAGCATATACACTGATCCAATACACTGTTTGAATCTATAGTGTAGTCGTTTAATTCAAATGT
>JAGDQP010051243.1:0-14060 GCA_022664845.1 Lepisma saccharinum | reverse complement strand
TGTAAATTAATTGAAATTACTTACAAGCATTGCGATTTCAGTGGAAAGTATGAAATGTACAAAAAAATAGCATATATAATGTTGATGTGATTACACAGTGCAACACATTTAAACCTTGTGTCTTGCCGCGAGATGAATGTAGGTGTTCACTACTAAAATGTATTCAGAAATGTTGTTTCGCGTACCGATTTTTTTGGGATAGATATGCCACATATACCACTTAGCTTATATTTCATATATTGTAATTTATGAAAACGAAGTGGCAACTTTCGCGACACTTGGAAACGACTGCAGTACAGTACAGGACGAACTTATAGATGGATCAAATACAGATTATGTACCAAACTTAATATTGTATTTAAAAAAAACTAAAATATACGAAGAATATGAAAAAAAGCTTGATGTGTACCTACAAGTTTGAAATATTTCATGGAAACTTTCTTTTTGTGACTGGATGGTAAGAATTCATTTAGGAGTGTCCATCCGTAATCTGCCCAATGTTTGGTGACCATCTTCATTTATATCGTCTTTCCACGGCAGTGATTTCCTGGTTAAATCGCACACTATGTATGTCATTCAAAACTTCATGATTAGGCTAGAAAGAACCGAAATTAGAATGCAATAAACGTAGTTTGAGCGACATGTTGCACCGAATAGCCTTGTAACTGTGTAAATTGTTAAATACATCTGTATAGGCAAGCCAAGCTGACTTCTCACAATGTAGGGGCATTATTGTGTCAATCGGACTTCTGAATCAAACGGACTTTGGAGAGATCAGAGACATGTACAGGCGCAACTAATTAGGTGCAATGGACAACATAGTAGTCCCCTGTTGCCCATAAGCCCTTGTAAAAGAAAACAATTTTGAAGGAAATTTGAGAACTTCAGTTAAATTTTTTTTCTATCAACACTATTCATAAGAGATTCATGGTTTTTGTCTCATTCTCTTTAAAGTACAACAAGCATTTCAGATGTGTCATGCAGTTTCGCCATGGGGTATGTGGAAAGGAAAATTTGGCAGAATTTCTGTGAAAATCCCCCAAAATTCCTTCTATCAACTTTGGCCTCATTTGGAGCAATCCAAGTTACGATCACACTATACAGATGTATCTAAAACCCTATGGGGTATAGGAAATGTCTCTGCCAAGTTTGGTTCCGATAGCTTCAATAGGTATGAGGGAAAGTTCTATACCAATGCTTTGTGTATATACGAAACAGAACCTATAACCTGACCTATAACTAAGACATTATACAAACATTTACAAACGCAGTACGATTCATCCGGGAGTCCTGGTTCGTACGTGGAGAGGGGAATTGGGGATAATTAGCAAAAAAAAAAAAAAAACATCCCCCTCAAATCCCAATTATGAAGTTTTTGGTCCCCTGGAGCGGTCCCGAGTAAGAGACAATCTAGCTAATGTAAGATTATCGTCGCCAAATCTATCCAGTTGGGTTCGTAATGTGAAGAAAAATAATCTAAACACTTCGTTACGCTGTAGGTGTTAATTGGGGGAAGTTGCAGTTTGATTGGAAACATAAACTACGAGAGTATAACAATTTTATTTACAATCGATGTTGTTTACATAGTTATATTTCGAGAAGTCATGAGCATACTGCGGAGATTTGAAAGTGGTAATCAGCACCATTGAAGAGGAAGAAGGTGTTTCAAGTTCTGAAACTTAAAACTTACAAAATCCTTAAACTGCATTTATGCAATATACACAATTCTTGCCAACTACGTGAGATCTCCGAAACCAGTTACAGATGTAACTTTAAAATTAAACAGTGATCAAGGCAGAAATATGTTTGACAGTGAGCACCGTATGAATGTCAGCTGTGAACATTAATGTTCGTGCCACGTTTCGACAAGACCACGCTCGATGGATAATTCTATGGGTGTTTCGAACGAGGCAGATCTTTGTGATATACCCAGATCTGATACCACTTTGAATATTTGAGCCGAAAATTTAGTGCACAAGCGAATGTATACGAGGAAAATAATCGCGATGCCCAAAGTTGATATTTGATCCAACAAGAACTGCATCTGTTATAACTTCCCCAGTAGCACACAAACGTTGAAACCAAGTGCATTTGTTAGTACCGAAACGTTATGCTAACGTTATAAATGTACCAAAATATCCTCCTGTTCAGCGGTTTATTCGACTTTGAATAGTGGTTGAGAGGAACGATGAATAAGCGCGTTTAGTTAACCAAAATATATTATGAATGCTGTTTATTGGTTTATACACATTTAGTTCATCTCCATTCTATGACATGCATTTCTAAAAATCTGTTCAACCAAAAACAGGGAGGGAGTAACAAGATGGGAAATAAACAAACCAAAATAATGCTACACACACTCCTACACAGGCACACACACACACACACACATACATACGCAAAAACACAAACACACACATACACCAAGAGAGAGATAGAGATAGATAAATAGAGAGAGAGAGAGCGAGAGAGAGAGAGAGAGAGAAAGATAGATAGATAGAGAGGAATTTAACTATGAAGCAATATTTACGTCTTTAAATGCCTTCAAATTGTACCTAGGAATTCAAAAAGCTAAATAAATTGTTGTTATTAATCAACATTTTGTTTTCTTCAAAGTTTTCATGCAACATCCATATTTCGCTTTTATACTTTGGCACTATATCTGTCTCTCTCCTTATCTTCAGATGATGGAATTCATTTTGAAAATCTTTTTAAATTTTAGGTTGATTGGAAAAAACTTTGACGAGAACTATGGACTTGAACCATGAAACGTTGCCTGATAGACGCAAAAGTTAACACTACGCATACATATTTCTTGTAGTTTCCAGTAAATACTTAATATATTTTCATTTTTTTTAATAATTCATCCAGAACGTGTACTCAACTTCAGAAAGCACCATGCATATTGAATGTTGTTTTCTAATTATGAACATTATCGGCAGTAGATAATGTTACAAGAGCTATGCATAGTTACGGAACGGGAGAAGCTCTGAATCACGGCCCTATAATCACAAATGACATGATATTACTACATAAAATGACGTAAACGGTGTATCTTTAGATCTCACAATGGAAGAAGTGTCCGATGTATACCGTAAACAGATACGATCCTTGGTTCGGAACTTAGGTGGTGCAAAAACATTGCAATGACGATTGGATTATTATTTATTCACTATTACTGAATAACAATACATTGTAGCCAATATAAGAACAACAGCCACTACTGATTCAAAGGGTGTGAGATAAATACTATTTTAAGGCAATAAAGAGATCTTGCAGACCCCGGAGTCAAACCTGAACCAATGAATGCTACACGAATATGCTAATATTACGCTAAAAGTTGCTGTAGTTTCCTCTAGATAATCTCGTATGTTTCTCAGGTTTCGTATTGCATGTAACATTGCACTTACTGAACTTTATGACTACTTTAAGATTATATCGGTGTATTGATAATGAAACAGAGGTACTGGTCACACACTATAAACGATCTTTTACGGTAAATATGGCACACATTTTAGGAATTAAAATGAAGAGTATAAAATGAGTAGAATAAATTAAAAATGCAAAGAATAAACATTTTAAATAACAAAGGAAGATGAATAACAGGCTGGCTCGTGCCTTTGTATTGCTCCACAGTTGTCATTGTGGCCATATATATATATATATATATATATATAAATTGATAGAATCGTATTAAGACAATTTAGATTATAATGCTTATTTTAAACAAGAATACAATTTAGTAACGGAATATACAGTATGTAGTCATGCAACAATATCTCAGTCAATTCAAGACGCCATATAAACATATATGGAATGAGGATATATCATAGAACTGATGATTGTAAAGTTTTCATACAAATTTATTGAGTAAATAAAGATATTTTCCTGTCGATTACCCCATTTTGCAACTGTTGGCGTGATGGAAAGAAACAAGGGAAAGAGCGCTAAAAGTTTGCAACTGAAAACCATGTAAATTAAAGACTAGGCGAGCTAAGCTGAAGTGGTTCACCCTTTAGGGAATCTCGTGTATTCTCGAAATTGGTATGCGATATGAAGTTGCAAGTTTGGAAATATGTTATAGAGAAAGTACTAGATCATTGGTGTAATCTGCCTTGAATTTTGACCAAAGGGAGGAGAGATATTTAAATTTGATTTGATTTATTATTTTTTTAACTGTCATCTATACTTTTACAAGCGCCATGTTTTTGCTCGGTGTACGTCGCCGCGATACCCTGTATGAAACCATCGTGGTAGATTACATTTATTGCAGAATTTTATTGAGGAATTATATTTATTTCTAGGAAGGATCATGACTTTTTTGACGGAGAATGGTTGTACATTCGCCGTTATCGTGCAAAACACACTTGATGTGCCTTACACATAGAAGATTCATTGTACAACTATTTTTACTGGTATATTTTTGGGTGTTTGGGGTCCCAATTTGCGCATGCGCAGAGTTGTTTCTTTATAATGAGTGACACTTAGTTTCTCTTTGTATCGCGGCCGTGGTGCTCAGGATGAGGAGACAACTCCCTTGATACCTCAGTGCTGAAAAAGACTGTTTTCTGTTCTTTCCCATCCCGCTTGATGCTCGGTGGAAATTAAGTACGCATGTGCTGTGTTAAAGGCAGCTGTTCGTTTATTTTCGTTTGCTTGAATAGATAATGGGTTAACGCGGAGCAAGATAGAAAAAGTTTAATTTTATGTTTCCGGTTTGATTGGCATTAGCGCCAGTTGAATGATATTTTAATACTTTAACAATAGGATCTTCAAGCTATTTCAAAAACAGAAATTACCAATTGGGGACCATACTGGAACATAGATGGATTAGACGTACTGTAAGCGATATGTATGTGTTTATGTTGTGTTTGTTTTTATAGTAATTACCCAAGACCATGGAGTCATTTGGATATCAAACACCAATATTAATTCATTGAAGTAGATTTATTGGCAGATAAAGACAGATCAGTAAATCTTGAAAACTATGAAACGAGTCTCAGAGCTACCTTCTATTTATATAAAAAATATGAATAATAAATGAAGATTACTTAATAAAAATCAATTACTTACTAATACTTTTTTTACAACTCAGCCACCATGCTAACGAATTGTGAAAACTAAATCTTATTGATCTAAGTCATTTAAAAGGTATTTTCACATGATGCATTATATTTTCGTTCTTTCAATTGTTGGCTGCATCTGCAGTTGACATTTATGTAGGCATACCTAAAACATGAAATTCCTAGAATTAATGTTTAAAAATGCTGAAGAAAAACCCAGTTGGGGCAGAAATAGACCCCGGTTAGTAATGCGGAAGCTAAGAAATGGTCGACGTAGAAATATTTATTGTATCGCAACCGTCGTGCTCAGGAGGAGGGAACAAGTTGAATGTTGTATTGCTTTGTTGTTTCTAGGAATTATTTGATGATAACTGATGCTTACAGAACCAGTAGAATCTTGTTACTTACAAAATAGGTCATGAAGTGTAAACTTAGTTTACTTATAAAGTTTGGTTCACAGTTGTGCTGTAGGTATGATATTTGACACTAGTAAAAGCATCATGCATTTTCACGAAGATCGAAGTGCGGATGAAGGCGATGGACCGTCGGCGGAGAATGGAGGCTTATTTCCTCGTATGTTTCTAGTGATGAGGAAACTGATAGTACTGTTCAGGATTTCGAAGTTCCATCTACCACCATGTGTTCAGTGAAAAATTAACGGTAATATGTGAATTACACAATTTATGATCAGTGTATATTAGAAGCTATTGAAAATGGGGAAAATTAAAACTATAGTCCCTTATCGGGTGCCGAATATTTCTATAATCCACCGAATCACCGGACACATCGCTGAGTTACATGTTCTATAGATTAAGTAAGATCTTTGTGGAGACGCACATGTAGACTGATAATGAATGTTGTAAATTTTAAACATATTTATCAACTCTATCATTCGAAATATATACATTTTAATAGTGTTGAAGTGTTTAAATATTTTCTTCGCGATTTAATTTTACTCAGAGTAGATGAAATAAAGACAAGCCTAATTGAAAAATACGTTATTGCAGGACCAGATAGTGAGTTTTTTTTAAAGAACTTTCAATAAGTTGAACTTGAAACTGTAATTTAGTGCTTATGTGATTGTGCACAAAACTTAGCATTCATGTTATGCTGCTTCCACTTTATTCTTCACGTATATATATCTTTTAAATATACCATGAGTGATATTTATTTATTGGTTTCTCTTGTTACCATGTTTTATGGTGTAGACAAGTACAGTATTTTTCTTTATGTAGGTGTTCAGTGACCTTGTTATAACCATGGAACAGAACAGCAGTTAAAATACTCATGTTAACTTACCATTTTCTTTACCTGCAAAGCCTACCTGTGGATGTCGATCAAAATATGTTGATCAACCTCGTATACAGAAATTAATTCGTAATTGGAACATTCAAGATGTTCTGCTTTGTTCCGCATGTACTTTTTTTGAACAAGAATAAAACTGAATATGGGTGTATGGTATATCCATTAAATACCAGTAAGTGAAGAGAAGCGTATTTAGTTTTTGAATGATACTATTTATCGAGTGTTATTAAATCCGAAGAATATAGATGAGAAACTTAATTCTTTAGTAAATACTCATCCTGGATCTAATCATTTAAGAGCTATTTTTGATTACGGACTTCGTTTTATATTAGGAAATAAAGTAGCGGAACTATGTAAGGAACTACTCATAAAAAAGAGATTAGGTGCACGTATCTAAAAAGATTATAGTTAACATCATTTCAGGCCATTGTGAATGTTGTATTTGCATTTCACTTATGGTTATAGATGGGTTACCAAAGTTTAACATAGTGTATTAATAGACAGAATTATTATTAAAGAATAAATAGCGGAAAGTGCTGTTTTATTGTTATTGAAATCAAAAGGTGAAGTTTACGATGTGACAGTTACTCTTCTCTTCTTAAATGTGAAAGTGCTTTTTCATTGGAAAATGAAAAGTAAGAAGGTATTTGCTTTCTATCAGTAACTTCAGAAATAGACTTGTAACAGAAGCATGTAAACCTATATCAGTTTATCATGTCTTTGCAAAATTTATTGTGATGTGATGAGAGTTTCTCATCAGAAAGTTTTGTCTGTGCGGTGAAGGAAGCTGAATATGCAGAATTAGCGTTAGTGCATTTTGAAAATAGATCTCCTAGTCCTTCGTTAGTGACTAGTTTTTATTGTTCTATTCAATCTTCAGTGACAAGGAACAATGAATCAAACTTTCCTTTTTTAAACTTGTTGAAAGTTATTTACAGAGTGCAAACAATTTTAATGAATCAAAATTGGTTTTTCTCTGATGGTTATTTCCAGAATGAATCTTCACTAACTTTGAAAGCTTATTTTGAATTGAAACCTCATGTTGCTCAAACTGTTTCTTTTCTGAAAGTAATGGGAAATATAATATACCGCATTTAAACAAAACAGTATTATTGAAGATCTATGTATTTGGGAAGTCATAGACAATTTGAATTGCCTTATTATGCTTTTAATTTGTGCTGTTTGTTTCCACAATATTAATAATCAGTTAGCACATGAACGTCTCAGGTGAAACTTGAACGATGTTGAAAGTAGTGTGTTTTTAAATTATCGTACTTGGAAGCCAGTTCTTAAACCTACTGACTTTATGCAGTTATATGTTTATTTAGCAAAACACGGAAATTGTGGATCACGTGGATTTTGTGGGAATTGTGATTTTTATGTAGATTACGAAACGTATTTGAACGTAAACTGGAAGAGATGAGTGATAAACTAATATCAAGATACATATTATATTTGTCAGTCCTGAAAACACTGACCTTGTTATTTGAACTGCTAGTGTGAAATATGATGGAGTGTACTTTTTGCAATTCTTTGTTTATTTTAGAATCAAGCATTTTAGAAACAGTAAAATCTTGTACAACAAAATCCAATTCCTTGTAGTAGATGTTCCTTAAACATTACTCATCAGTGTATATATTAGTGAAATATTGGATCTCCTATATCAAAACATTTAATGGATCACGTAAATCATCATAAAATATTTGCGTACTATTATGATATTTTTATAGAAACAAGGTCATACAACTATTTCAATAAATATGTTTTAAGAAATGTGCAATTATTTTTCAAGATACAGAATTTCAAATAATTCCAACAATTATTGCACAGCAATTGTATCCAGTAACATGATATTTATTCAATAGAATATGTTATTGATAACCAAGGTTTTAAAATTTCATCCCTTGAGTTTATTGTACGTGAATGTTGCATTGTATCAACCGATGTTAGAGTAATGTTTCACTCTATGGTAAAACGTCCATATGAAATGATAAAATTAGCAATTATTCATCAAATACAGGGTGAATGGTTAACGGGAAATTTTAATGGATTGTCCTGGGATAAATCAAATGTCTATAATGTAAATAATATTCGAAGAACAATTGCACAGCCCTGCGAAGTTGATGCAGTATTATGTTATAGAAGTACTGAAAATCTGCAATGGATTCAAAAATTGTTTCATCTAAGGAATGTAAGAGATTTAAATAACGAAGTCTGTCCTTCAATTACTACACTAAATTTTAATGTCAAAATAAAATGTCGTACTCAGCATATACCTAAGCAACGGAACACTAACGTTGTAAGACATTGTATGCATTTTCAACATTGGTTGAAAATGCAGAGTTCAAAAGTTTAGAAGATTAGTTAAAGATAAAGTAGTAAACTTATTATTGTATAAAGTTAATTGTAATATTATTTTTGCGAGTACTAGATAAATTTGAAATATTTTTTCAAAGCTGATTATTTACACCATCATATTAGCTCAAGAGATAATATTTGAAAATATAACAGGTACATTGGTTTCTTTTCAGGGAAAAGTTGAAAAAAAAATTTAAGTTTAGAAAATAGTAAAGAATAATTATTTCAATCTAAAAGACAAATATTAAGTAAAAATAATTTTAAAGGTTTTTTGTTGCCGTTGAAGTAGAAAATTGCTTGAAGTAAAATTACTTTCATCAACTTTAAGTTTTTATTTAACTAAAATATTATCTAAAATACAATATAAATGTTATTAAATTTTAAGTAAAAATTATTTTGTAAAATACATTATACTTTTATCAAACTTTGTTTAACCAAAATAAGTCAATAGAATCATTTATAACTATTAACTTACATAAAAATCTTCAAATAAAAATACGTTCATAAATTTAAGTAAAAAATAAATAACTTTGTTAAGTTTTCTATGGTGAGAAGAAACAAGTTATATTAGGTTTTGCGTAAGTATAATCAGTAAGTTAAGTTGCAAAATTAATCTAACGATACTAAAAGTTTAAAAAACTTCTAAGTGAATACAGATACGTTACAGAAAGAAAACCAAAGAAATAAAAATTTTATTATTAAGAATGATATATATTAAATCTGAAAATTTTATTTTCACCAAAATAACTTTGTTTTGAAACTTTTAAGAAAAAAGATTCGTAAATAATAAAAACTGTTAAAGTAAAAATATTTAAGTTACAGAAAGAAAATAAGCAAAATAAAATTTTCATCCAATAATATATATTATTTATTAAGCTTGAAATGTTAGGTTCACAAAATAAAACTAAGATTTTAAAGTTTTAAAAATAACCTAGTAAATACTAAAAAGCTTGTTAAATATTTATAATACTTAGTTGTAAATTTAGAACAAATGTATACTTCAGTAGTCTTAATTGCTTTTAGATAAAACCTAGAAATAATAATAATAATTTCACAGTCATTCATCATTTTTACCTTCACATTTCTAAGTTAATAATAATAATTAAGAAATTGAAACACTTTCTCTCCTCTTAAACTTAGGCCGGAGAATTAAAGTAATTTGCGGATTAAAAGAAAATGCAAGAGTGAATAACATAATTATATAACTTAATTAAATAAATGTACAAACTATTTTATTTTCCTTATATACAATGAGAAGATTTCAAATAGTTTAGATCAGGAGAATACATTTATCATCTTCTCTAAAGACGTATATGAATAGATTAACCACATAAATGACCATTTTTATATTAGTTTTGTGATTTCTTTCGGTTCAATCTTTAGTATATATTTCAATGCTTCCAAGAATATAATATTTAACTTTTCATCACAATTCTAATGGCATTCAGTGTGCTGTTCATATGTTTCATCTACTCGATCTTCCATTAAATACTATTCAGCGCACAACGACGTAAAACTGATTCTGTCTAGTTTTTATATACATGGAATTGTTTTTGATGAAGTTTGAGGAAATATCCTTCAAATAATAATGTCTCCTGTGGGTTTACAGTTTACCATTTCTTTATGGCCTTCCTAATACAACTAAAATCCACACAATGATGGGGAACAATAACAGTACTCTAAGTCGTTTGTTGTATCCTCATTAAAGGAAAAAATCCAAGAACTTTTCTAACGAGTACTGCCTCCTTTCTTTTCATTTGAAGGGAGATAGCTAGAAATTCATTAAACAATAAATCTTCCTTTTCTTGAATCAAAGAATCTTCAATATCATTAGCAATTGACTACTCATTTTCTTCTACGTCATTAATAGCAGCAAAATTCTTAATTTCCATGGGTAAACTACAATTAAGGAAATAAAATATTAACTGAAAAATTATTATTAAATTTTAAGTTAAAAATATGATATAATTATTTTGATTTTTTTGCTTTAACTCAAACATAATAAACTATTCTTTAAAGCGTTCTAACATTGAATACTTTTAAAAGTTAATTTTCAAACGTTATTATGAAGTAAGAATTCTAACTTAAAAAAGTGAAATCGCAATTCAAACTTTTTACAAAAATAGTTACAGAAGAAATTTTCGCTTTGTGATATAGAAAAATAAGTTTGAGTTTTATATTTTATATATTTAAAGCATAGATCAGATACTTACTTATTGTTTGTTTTTATTTAAAGGTAGAATAAATGGAAGACACTTTTGACTTGTTACTGTATTATTCTTTCTTTGAAATTTACAATGAGTCGACGCGTAGCAAAATACAGTAAATTATTTTGCACCTGTGATGCTCACGAGAAGGGTTCTACTTGTTTTGCACCTAGAGGAAATATCTCTTTTTAAACACAATATTCACCTTATGTTTAGCAGATGAATTAACAATGAAGCTTATAGGTACGCGCGCAGCATGATAGGATTTGCATTATAAGGTTTGTATTATACCACGCCGCATGGTATTCCATCGTCTGCTGAAAAGTATAGTGTCAAACTCTATGTACCAACTTGTAACAGTATTCCTTATCGTCCTTGATAAGTGAAAGTTTAAATCATAATCTCATATTATTATATTACAGTTAATATTTTAATATATTACAGGTTCTAAAAAGAGAAACATACCTACTTTAATCATCTTATTTTATAAAACATCTGTTCATAAGTTACCTATATTTTCAAATAAGTTCTTATTATTATTAGTGAATGCTGTTAGAGAAAAAATCGTTCTTAATACCTTTTAATTCACTTTCTATGTCAAAAGATCTCTTCTGTCTTTTTCTCTTTCTCTCTCTCTTTCTTCATCTTTGTGTTTCTTGTTCTCTCTTTCTCTCTTTCTCTGTGTACTTATGTCTCTGTTTGTCTGATTAATTTTCTTAGTGTAACCTAGCTCGTTGCCATTCAGCAAGTCCTTATAGAATAAATAAGACTGATATAAAATATGCTTTACTCTGTAGGGACCAATAAGCAAAAACATGGTGCACAAATTTTAGGAAAATCTCTGAAAGGTAATATTTATAATCACTGGCTCACAAAATATATATATATATATATATATATATATATATATATATATATATATATTTATATATATATATCTGTAAAGTTCAACATTAAATGAAGAACCGCTTTTAAAAAATAAAAGTTGTTTGCCAACAAAAAAGAATGAAGAGAAATAGTGCAGAAAAAGTTGTCCGCAAAAAAAGAAATTAAACCATACTATGACAAATATTAAATGGTTAATCAAATGATTAGACGACGACGAATCCACTATAGTGTATTCCTAAAGACGAGGATACAATTGTTATTTCGTTTAAACAAAAAATATTTTTCACAAGCTTCATTAATAAGCAATGCTACAATAGAGTTGAAAAGAAAAAATCACCATGAACAATTAGAGAATGACTGAATATGATCGTGTTAATATATAGTTTAGGAAACTTTAACATTTTTCATACAAAACAATTTCCAACACAGCCTACTTGAAAACCGAACTTGAATATTCCGCTTTTAAGAAATATAAAACGATTAATATATCTCCTATATAAATCAAGACCATAATTTATTTACAATAATAACATTAATGGCGTATATCTTTAAACCTCCGTCTACTACATAAATATATTCTCTGCCACCTGTGAAACAGTTCAATTATGTTCAAATCTTTTTTCTTATTTAATTACATCTTTTATTTAAATGTCTCCTTCACAATAATAATGAAACTTTAAGTACAAGGTGAAAATTATAGCTGATACCGTATGCATTGAATTTAGACATGTTGCAGTTAAAGTTATTTGAAGACCTACAGCAGCTATTTAATAACTGTCCCGTTGGGTTTGATTCATTACTTTGAAGAAGAATATTCTGATCAATAAACAATTCAATTTTGTAGGAGAGATTTATATCAGTAATAGATAAAATAAAAGTTGCGAACATTATTATATCTAGAAAATAAAACGTAAGTGCCCATAGAACATAAGCCACAATAGTTTTACTCTTTCAATTACTAGTGAAAAAGACAATTCTTCCATGCGTAGAAACTAGGATTTCTCCTCATTATCTGAGAATGTATTTAAAAAATGTTCTTTCGAAAGTTGGTCAGTATTTCTCAAACCGCTATTCTTGATAAATTTTTATTTAAACTAAAAACAGAAGTGCAGACAAAGACATCATTGCCTTACTGAAACCAGCAAAAATAAGTGGAACTGTTACCAGCAACAGTAAGAAAAGCGAACGACATAAGGAATCGCTAACAATCGCTGCGATCTATGTTAATCACCGCAGATGTAAAAATAAAATATCATATCAATAGTAAAACAGAAAATCGCTAACACGCATGAACAAAGTTTAAAGTTACGAAATAATATAGACTGCCAAATGTGTGCAAAAAAGTGTACAGTTTTTATATTTCTACTATGGAAGAATGATAAAACTATTATATTGTATTTCTAGAGACGACGTCGAAATTATTTTCTCTTTTACGCAAAATTATGATGTCTTTATTTTCTTTTTCAAAAGCTACAGGATTAAAGATACTGGCAGAGATAAAAAGTGATCCTCTACCAAATATATTTGAATAAACTTAACATTTTCAATTAATAAAGCCTGACCAAGGTAAATTTCCAGAAAACGGCACTTGAATGTTCCAGTTGTGAGCAAGTAATACATAGTTTACAGGCAAAAAATATAAGTCAGCTCTGTTGTTAATATGTCATTACCTATATGAAAAATATACTCAGAAGAGGTACTCTATAACTAAAATCAATATACGAACCCTTCCGAAAAGTTTTGTCTAAAAGAAATACTGGTTTTGAAAACAAGTAAAAGACAAGTTTGCTTCACCTTCTAATCTCAATGCAGTCATACAATTACTTGGAGAGATCATAGGAAATAAGATTTCACAAAATGGTTGCATTCAGTTTGTCTTCAACTAGAAATTTCAATATAATTTTAAGTCCTTTAGACAGATTTCGCTTACACCTTCGAAGTCAAATATCTCTGGTTACAAAATCTTACAGTTTCAAAGCTTGTTAATTCAAGAAAATGTAATGAACATCTAAAGATGCTTATCAGAATAATGGAAACACCTGTAGTTGGCAACACGTCAGATGTATGGGTTGGCAGTGGTTTCGTGGCGACCGCAGCGCCGGACTGCTGGAGGTGGAGTGTTAGGTCGGTCTCCATACTACGTCAGGCGTCGTGGAACAGGAGTGTGCAGTGGCTGCAGCAGACGGAGGTAGTGTAAAATGGGAGACCTCTCAGAGTTTCAAAGAGGGCAAATTGTTGG
>JAGDQP010051242.1:3389-14060 GCA_022664845.1 Lepisma saccharinum | reverse complement strand
TTCCAAAAACATCGGGAACTTAGTGCTGTCGGCACTAATGCGCTTGGATGGAATAATTTCTGGAAAATCCTGGGACCATAACGATTTCGGCATTGAAGCGCATGGATGCTATGGAAGAGGACAGCTTGTTGCGATTTCTTTAGCAGGGGTGGGAGCTAAGCTGAACTATGTTTTGAAAAGCTGTAGAGCAAATTAGTTTTCCTCTAAAGAGCCTATAATCTTTTTCGGAAAACATAGACAAGTTAGTTTACAGCACTTATGCGCATGCAAGTATGTGGAAGGTGACATTAACTTCTCATGTTTCCCGGAAACGATTTTATCTTCTTTAGATGAAACTTAATTAGATCTGCAGCATGTCGGAAGATAGTTTAGATCACCTCTTATCCCTTGTCCAGAAATCGAGACAAACTGTCCCCTTCCAAAACACTAAGTTGCAGATATTTCTCGGAAACGATTACAGACTCTTTAGACGAAGTTGTACAACATATCAAAAGCTATTTGAGGTCACCTTCTATCCCTGGTCCGAAATTCGCGAGAAAGTGGACCCCTCCCACACTCTTCCATGCGCATAAGTGCCGAAACCCCTAAGTTCTTAATGTTTTCGGAAATGATTATAGGCCACTCCGACGGAACTTAACTAGCTATACAACATATCACAGGATAGTTGAAGTCACCTACTATTCCTTCACCAGAAATGGCAAAATACTGTCTTCTCTCATACACTTCAATGCTAATTTCAAGTGCCGGAAAAAGTATCTTGTCAATGATTGGCGGGAATAAATTATATTATTCAGGACGAAGCTTATTTTCATTTCCTATGCCTTTTAGTTGGGCATAGCTCTTATCATCAGATAATTTCTTTTCACATTAGCAGATGCGCCGCAACTCTTTATACAATCGTGTAGACCTGGTTGCCTACAGGTAAAGGATTGATCACCTAACGTTTGCAGTCCTTAAGAAATAGCTAATTCCAATTAAAGGAGAGTTTTAATAAGAAATTGCGTATTTTCCGTTAATATATGCTCAAACGACTTTACCATCGATTCGGTCTCCTTTGCAGTAGTACTTGAATCGCTTGAATATCTTGGCATCGAAAGTGTATACATTAAATTAATAGATAACTTTTACTCAATTTCTACATCTGTCATTGGGATGACGTTGGAATAAAAAATCAGTGGTGAATATCTTTATCACCTACGATTCCATGACGAAATAGTCTTGTTTGCTTCAAATACAGAATGATTACAAACCAGAATGGAATAGCTGAATAACGAGAGTTCGAAAATTTGACTTAAAACGAATTTGAGTAAAACAAAAGTAATGTACAGTCACTTACTATAATAAGTGGAGGTTGGAGTTAAAAGAAATTCTACCTCTTTCCTCTAGGAGAATAGTTTCACTGTACGCCTAATAGTTAGACAACCAACATGACAGTACAAATATAAAGATAACATGAATTGTATGGGCGGTAACAGCGCTATGGCTTACGCCCGTTCCGACAGTACAAATATGCGCCAAAAGATGTCATTCCAGGATATTTCTCCACTTGGAGGAAGAAAGTCTGAATCGTTGAGCATCATTTAGAGAGCTACGAGACAGATAGGCAGAAATTCCATTCACGCTAAGTACTAAGAGAGAGGAGTCAATGGAAAGAAAAGGAAAATACTAATATGGACATCAAGCAGGAATCATCATTAAGCAATACAACAAAACTTGCCGTGTTCAAACACACACACACACACACAGAGAAGGGGGGGGGATAAAAGAATAGTCTTTTCAAAGGATTTACTTTTATATTTAGGAGCACAAATAGACAGCCCTATCCTCTCCGTCTCTCTCTCTTTACACATTTACAGAGGGAGGAGAGAGAGAATTTACATGAACACACATAACCGAAGAAAACAGAGAGAAAGAGAACTAACTGAAGAGACAAACAAATCCTATATTTTTGCTTTGCCCTCATATGAAACATTTAACTGTATGCCGACTAACATAGTCGTGACGTCTGAGGCGCTAGGGCACCGTCCGCGAGGTCGTCGGTTTGTGAATTTCAACAAGCATTACACTGACGTAATAGAGACAGGTCGAAGTCGAAAAAGTTACTAAACTGGTCCGTTTTTTTTAAAAAAATACTTAACTTCGTGCTGATCACGAGATAACAGACACTTGGAAAGCACTAGCAGTGGGGGAAACAACTGACGCCTCACGCCCTAGTAACAATTAAATATCGATCTTCGAAAATATCTGCGTGAACTTTCCAAACAATCGCCTCACGACTGGCGTCAGCAAGGAGGCTCTGCTCAGATCAATCAACTTTCAAAACTTCGACTTAAAAAAGCTTTACCCGACTAAAACTGCGACTTACAGAGATATTTACACTGTAACGTTCTCAAGGGAAAGGTTTCCAGTTATAGGTAGAGGTTGAATGGCACGTCCGAAAATTTGAATTATCGACACAACGTTCAAGTTATCATGGTTCCACTGTACTACTACTACTACTACTACTACTACTACTACTACTACTAATAATAATAATAATAATAATAATAATAATAATAATAATAATAATAATAATAAACGGACCCTAAACAGTAATGATATCGGGTCCTTGAATCG
The DNA here is from genome assembly GCA_022664845.1 of Lepisma saccharinum. Taxonomy (NCBI): domain Eukaryota; kingdom Metazoa; phylum Arthropoda; class Insecta; order Zygentoma; family Lepismatidae; genus Lepisma; species Lepisma saccharinum. Next base: position 11,444 of record JAGDQP010051242.1, on the reverse strand, counting down.
ATGCAGACGAACGATTCCCTGGTTTCTCCTTATCCACCAGATGCAAGTAGGTATGGTATCTTGAATTAACGGGACGGGCGTAAGCCATAGTGCTTTTACCGCCCATACAATTAATTTTATCTTATCTTGAATTAATTGAATTGTTGGAGTACTACCTCCTTATTCTGTCTTCTGCCGTCAATGTAATGTTAGTGATGGAGAGGTTAAAAGCTTCGAGAAGCTATGATGAGAATGGGTGTTTTACCCGAAGGCAGGTCCTGACCCGGAAGTCCGTGGGCAAGGTGAACCGATGTTGGTTTCTTATTGTCCTCCATCAGATAAAGATTTCGTCTTCAGAACGGGACCTATGGTTTAACGTGGGCTCCGAATAACTTGCGTCTGCACCAGAAACCGAACGCGAGACCCCTTGGAGTGCTACTACTCATCCACAAGGGATAAATAAAAGGTATAATTTTGATAAAAGATAAAATAAGTTATATAGTAATAATAATAATAATGTATTAATCATCACAGAAACAATAGTTCGTACGGAACTATTTTTCTCATAATAAACTCTTGAAGCGTTTCCCGTGAAATCCATATTTCTCAACTTAATACCTGACGTGATAGATTTAGCTTGCGTCTAATACTTAATACGTTGGGAGGGAAAATCAGCAACTCAATATATATCACGAAATGAAGCTGCATTAATGCCATTCAAGAGCCTTGTTAACAAAAGATAAGGCAAGGGGAAATAAACGGTGTAAGTGGGATAATGCAGAAGATAAACAAATCAGCCAGTGGGATGAACCGGTTATGAAGATAAATTAAACACAGCTTCACCCACACATCCACGCAAATTTGTTAGTTCGTTACTTTAACAAATATCGATTCCACCAGATGGTGTTCCCGTCTCTGGAGCCCAGGGGGATTCCTCGTCTCTTCTCGCTTGCGTCATCAGGAGAGTCTGATCCATCCCCACTCTATCCTGTACAGCATCCCCAACCCTCCAATCGAAGCGGAGTGAGGGGAGGTGTGTATTCGGCGCGGGGAGTAAAGACAGCTGGAAACAGAAGAGAATACCTCCTAGGATCTCATGTATTCCTGTTGTACGCGTCCAGGACTAGGTTTCCGTGGGCGGAACGGAAGCGCCCGATCGATATATCGATTCGACGCCCGTCGTGTGTATGTAGATAAGTCTCTCTCTCTCCTCCCGTTCTCTCTACACTCCACTCGCAGTCTCTCGGCGACTCCGGGAGCTACGAAAGCCCAACACAGCAAGGCATGAGAAAGTTGATTTAGCGAACAATTAAACAGATATGCCTCCGGCACTTAACTATGTTTCATGGCTTTCTAAATAATAATAATAACTCTTATTCCATGTTTCGTCTATATCATTTGAAGCCGTTCAAGAAGTACATACAATTTACACCATTTCCAGAACGGTCTGTTATGCATAGCGAAACCTATGGAAAAGAATAAACAGCAATATGATGATTAAAACCTAATTTAATTGCTCAAGCATTAAAGTTTACCATACGGTAAAATCCAGATTTGCCGTCTATAAAAAACATTGCTTAAACAGATGTATCCGGTACTACTGCGTGTGTGATTTGCTGAGCCGACACCACTTACGTCATCATGGTTCGAGCTATGATATCCTTTGGGGAAAGGATACAGGAAGGAGTAAGCCAAGACCTATGTTGAAGGTACCATCCCGATACTAATGTGACTGAAGAAAGAACCTTAGAAAAACCTCAGTCAATATGTTCGAGCGCTAGCTCTACCAACTGAGCTACGGTTGCTCGGTACATGACGTAATGGTCCGTATGTTTACTTCTTTCTCGCTTTGTTACCCTCCTTCCTCCTACTTAATGAAACGAAAAGGTCGACCTGAGCCAAAATTGCCTAAAGGCCTTAAACAAAAATTCGATCTAACGATAAGGTAACCCTTTAACAGAAGCAGGGCTAAACACACAGTAACGAACTTAAACTGAGGAAACGAATCAACCCTTTCTTAATCCTACTTACACACAGCATAGGTCTACTAGAAGGCCTGTCTGAAAAGTATCCGACCTTATTATTATCTGAGGAAAGTTGTTAACATTGGATGGCAACACTGCATATATTGATGAGAAACCAAAAACAAAGACTTCACGAAATTGGCACCCGCATCAGGATAACGCCTCGATCAATTCCCCGCATTTAATCCATCTTTTCTCACAAGGAACGACATTTTTGTCGCTCGCCAAGCTCCGTACTCCATGGACATGGTTCCTTGTTACTTCTGGCTTTTCTCGAGTCAAGTAGATACTCAAATGTACCCGATTCGACCTGACAGGATATCATGCACAACGCGATGGTGGGCTTCATAGCAGTTAGAAAAGATGCGTTCCAGACATGCAACCAGCCGTGGCAGCATAATTGAGTTGTATGTGGAAGCTGAAGGGTCCTATTTCGAAGGTAATTTGAAATTGAAACACAGCAGGTATGTAGTTTTACTTTCTTATCTATTGTTGGATATTTTTCAGACAGGCCATGTATGTTCCGAAAGAAACATTTGTCTCTGTGTGTGTATTGCGATGAGAAAGATGACAAAACACATCTCTCTTATCGCAGAGAGATCGAGGTCGAAATGTCGGTAAATAAATTGAAAAATTTTCAAAACTCCAGGATTAGACAATATTTCAGACGAATTAATTAAAGCGGGAGGGACGGCACTAATCAAGGAACTTCATAAATTGATAAGTGCCCTCGGTTTAATTTGTAAAAAAAAATAATCACAGATAAGATTCAAAATCATGTCCTCCCATTTCTTTCTCCCTCCGAGCATGACTTTGTACCGAATCGATCTTGTGAAACCAACTTAGCTGTCCTAGTGTCTCACTCCACGGATGCCCTGCCAAATTGACAAGAACTTGACGTCATACACCTAGACTTCTCCAAAGCATTTAAAACTGTCAATCACAAACTTCTTATACACATGCCTGCTTCCAGATTTAGTATACGCGGGCCCCTCCTTCAGCTTCTAACATCATATTTGACTGGCAGTGAACAACGTGTCGTCTTCCCTGGTAGCACATCCAAGTGGCTCCCCATGCTTTCAGGTGTCCCTCAAGGAAGTTCCTTAGGGCCAGTTTTATTTCCCTCTTCATTGATGACTTATGTGAACAGTTGATAATTCTTGCTCGGTACTTCTTTACGCTGATGACTGCAAAATTTTTAAGACAACTAAATCTACAGAAGATACTTTCTTCCTTCAAGCCGCTATAGATTCTGTTGAAATGTGGTGCAATAATTGGTTACTGAAAGTCAATCCTTGCAAAACTGCTGCAATGCGTTTCTCACTCAAAACCCATACCACAAATTGTACATACACATTATCCTCATCTATTATACCATGGGTAGACCATTTCAAAGACCTGGGTATCATATTTGATGAAAAATTCAGTTTTACTCCTCACATTGAATACATAACTTCTAAAGCACTCAAACTTCTTGGACTTCTCTACAGGTTTCCCGATATTAAAGATTTCAGAGCTCTTCGGTCATATTTTCTCACTTGTATACTTCCTACTATTGAATACTGTTCATCTATCTGGTCTATGGCTTGTGAAACAAACTTATCTAAATTGCACAAAGTCCAAAATTTCTTTATCCGTATTGTACAACACAGGGTACCCAACTTCCAACACAAATCTAATGTAGACATTTTGAATTCTCTTGACTTAAAGAAACATAGACACACGAAGAAAATTATATTACTTAAAATTTCTTTATCAAATAATGCAAGGCGCACTCAGGACCAACGACCTTCTTCCACTTTTTAACCTAAGAGTAAACAGACAAAATTCTCGTTCCCAATATCATTTCTACCTCTCAAAAGCGAGATTGTGTTTGGTCCAGGGATCTCTTGTACATAGATTATCACATTTTTACAATACTCTTCCTTAGCCTTAGTAAGAGTAAATTTCTAAAGGCTTGTTATATGAATCTAGAATGAATGTTAAAAAAACTGATCTTATTTTCTATTGTCTAACTCTTTATTATTATTCAGTTCAGAAACTCCTACCCTCGCGATTAATGTCAAGGAAGTTGAAATTGAAAATATACAGAACGGTTATTCTGCCGGTAATACTTTACGGTTGCGAAAGTTGGAGTACAAGCCTAGCAAAGTTCCGTAAACCATAGAGTTAGTTTATTGAATTCGGCAGTCAAAAAAACAGGATTTTGCATGAAATATAAGCAGTTTGAACCATTTGGAAGTTTTTATTTAACATGAACAGCTCTTTTCCACTACTGGGGAACTTAGAAATTATAGAGGCCAACTTCAAGCTAGCCGCATAAGTGTTTAGAGCAGGCAAGTTGTTACTTGGTCCAAATACTTTCAGCATTTTTGCTGAGTCGGCATTTCGGTCAGTAAAATAAATGAGGTAGAGGCAATGTTCGATTTGTTATAAAAGAACGAAAGAACGATCCTAAAACGAGTGGTTGCTGGTAAGTTTCAACTTTCCACCTGTTTGGGTGCAAATACAAAAGATTCTTTCCTTGGTTGGGATGATATTCGGAATCAACAACCGGGGATGAAATTCTCGCGTACCAGAGAAAATCCCCGGCATTCCTCCGACAAATCGAACACTGGATAGAGGCATCCAAAGGTAGAAGTATCGTGCAGAGCGAGAGGCGGCTTTTTTTTTCTTGTTAATGCACATGACAAACGTGAAAGTAGAGTGCTGCCAGATTTGACCAAATTGAGTAGAATTTCGTTAACTAATCTCACGTTTTGCTGCGTGCATCTGCGAGAAAAAAAGACGAGACACTATCAGCTTTTGTTTGCTTATTCGTTTTGACCAAATACTCAATCAAGCCAACCCAAATTCAGTGCTAACTGGAATATGTAAAATCTCGCCTGGCCCAAATATTTAGGAGATTAGTATGACATTGGGCTCCCAGATTTTGGGTTGCTCTATCTCCTTTATTTGATTGGCCCAAATGGTGCAATTTGAAAAACCCAAATTGAATACAATACGGCTTAAGTAATATCTCACTGGGTCCAAATACTTGGAAGATGAACTTCACGCAAGCAAGTTATTCTTAGAAATTCGTTGTCCTGTAAGTAGGAGCACGCAAAATTTGCATGCATGTGTTTCTAAGAAATAACATTACTGGTATCCGAGTATTGCAGCCTAAGTGGCTAATTAAGAAGAATTGAATTCGCGAATGAAACTATTTTCAGTATATTTTACATTTTTTTTTCATTTTAAAGTAATAAAGCCATTATCTTCCCTACAAACTTACTTTGTGAAATTACAGTGCAAGATGTTTTCTTGCGGAAAAAATCGTATTACTTTTATTCCAGTAGCAGACATTTACAGGATGGAATACCACAATGTCCCAAAATGCCACTCGAGTCTTGTTCAATATCAAAAATAAGTTCTTCCATCGACATGCTCTATTTGAGTGCAACTTATTGTCTGTTTGGTTGCGTCCGCGGTTGTGGTGGCGGCGTAGAAGTTGAAGTTTTGAGTAGTACTAACCACAACATAAGCAACAAATTGCCAAAAAAATTAGTGTGTCTGTGATAGAGAAAGCACCGGAATAAGGATGAAAGGTTTTAAGTGAACAAGTCAAATATATTAATGTGTTACCTTTGTAATGAGAGAGTTGACCATGCGCGACAGGATTCTTGCCTGAAACATTGCAAAAGTGAAAGACACATTGAAAAAGAAGGAAAAGAGAAAAATCTTCATTAAACTGACGAAACAGAAATAAATTCAAATAAGGCAAACACACACACACACACACAACTTGTCTCTACAAACGCCAGAAATGAAGAAAGAATAAATCACAGAAAAGAGAGTGACCAATAATAGATCATACAGAACCAATCGCATGGACATCTAATGTCTCTGAATGTAACCAAGACTGCTTCTGTGGAATTTGTAGAAAGCCTTATCAGAGAGACGTGAAACTCTGCAATAGTGCTGAATGGATCAAATGTACGACTTGCAAAAAATGGTGTCATGCATTGTGTTTAGGGACAGATGTGTTTCAATTTGTATGTGAAGAATGTGACCATGTGGGCTTTGACTTTTAGAATCAAAGTGAAAAGCTTTTGAAAGCTGTTGTATGTGAATTATTGTTTAATAATTCGCTATTATGTGTAGTGTGTAGCGGTAATGTGCTCGATTGAATGATGATCACATATGCTATGGTTAGATATAACAAAGAGTATACCAGGGAGATTCGTGTTGTAGGGTAACTCGCGTCATTATTAAGGTTTATTATACATTAGCATGTTCTTTTAACCCCTGTGCTGCCACCTGAAGTTCATTTTCATAAACAATGCTCTCTTTGTAGTTCGGATGGCGCTCACAGAAAGACAGAAAACAGTTTTCATTCGTCTACAATATGTCAGTGCTGGTAACATCGTTGCATTCAGTTTGCTCTTGTCATGCTAATATACGTACAATGATTATCTTAATAATGACCCTATTTTACACCATGGTCCGAATACCCCCGGTCTACCCTATGTCATCGCGGGCGTGAATGAAACCATATGTAACGTATACACTCGGTCCTATACTACACTAGTTAAAAGTCCATAAAATATTTAAAGAAAATATAATGTTTTAAAAAAAAGGATAGAGCTGGCTGTCGGAGAGATCGGGCTTTGAGTTTCCATTCAATCTAGCAGTCAGTTACTTATCTGTACTTTTCAATGTTTTTCCTGTCTCTTTTTCTCAATAGGTGAGATTTTTCCCAGACACTTATCGGATGTTGAAATTGGATCACCCTGACATTCATAAAAGAGACTCTTCTCGGTTGACGCAACGCCTGGCTCAAGATGCGAGGGTAAGTCCACTAAGCCGTGCATTTATTTAACATTTGTATTGCATATATTTCCAAGCGCTACTGAAATTAGAAAGATGCATAAATATATACCTTTTATAAGTTCGAACTTGTACAATCTGGCAAGGTTGCGAGCAGAACGTATGAAGCATTCATTTAAATTTATATGAAATGTTGTTTTTGTATTGTTATGTTGTGTAACTTTGAAAGTGATCCCCCGCCATCTTCTATAAATATGAGTGTACATTGATCAGATGTAACTGTAGAAGTTTCACTTAAGTTGGCAGTAGTTATGCGGATGGTACGAATGAACTAAACATTGGGAGTATCTAATTAATTGACTAAAGTAATGTTTGCGCTACTGCTCAAATTACTGGCGCCTGGTCACTAGGAGTTACCCAAAAGTACTAAAAATTGGTGAAGTTCGAAGTTGATATCTTTTAGAATATTTGCTCTGCGTATGGATTTTTTTTGGGTAGTTAGCGTTGATCTATTTCAGCGCAGGTGGACCAATTCTTTTTAATGAACAGCATATTGGGTATACCCACGGTGAGACATTCGTACGCAGCAAATAAACCACTTTGTTTCTCTAGGTAAGTGTCATGCCAAGTAATAGATTTAAATGGTAAATAAATACGCGACAAAAATGTATATACGACTACATAAGTCTTTCTTTTCGATTTTGTAAAAGTTGATTTTTTTCTTCTAACGCAGTTTTCCTTTTTTTCTGTTTGTTTCTTTCTTTCTTTGTTTATTTATTTTTTCTTTCATCCTTTCCAAGTATCTTTCCCTCTTTCTCTTTGTTTGTTTATGTTTCTTTTTCCTTTCTTCCTTTCTTTCTTTCTGTCTTCCTTCCTTTCTGTCTTCCTTCATTCCTTCTTTCCTTCCTTCCTTCCTTTCTTCTCCCCTTTCTTTCTTCCCTCCTTCCTTCCTTTCTTCCTTTCATCCTTCCTATCTATCTCTTCCTTCCTTCTTTTCTTTCTTTCTTTCTTTCTTTCTTTATTCCCTCCTTTCTTTCTTTCTTTCTTTCTTTCTTTCTTTCTTTCTTCCTTCCTTCCTTTTTATCTTCCTTCCTTTCTTCTCCCCTTTCTTTCTTCCCTACTTCCTTCCTTTCATCCTTCCTTTCTATCTTTCTTCCTTCCTTCTTTTCTTTCTTTCTTTCTTTATTCCCTCCTTTCTTTCTTTCTTTCTTTCTTTCTTTCTTTCTTTCTTTCTTTCTTCCTT
>JAGDQP010051241.1:0-14060 GCA_022664845.1 Lepisma saccharinum | reverse complement strand
TCGTTGGTGCGTACAAGATCAATATTTGTAAACAGTAATAGTTCTTCAAACATCGATATTCAAATACAATAGTTGCTAGACATTCGTATTTGTGCCTTTGCCATATATGATCCTTGTCGCAAATATCTAATTAACAATAACGAAAGTTCTTTCCATATTTTTGATACTACATTTCATTAAACATTTACTTTGATGAACATTAAACCATCGATTATGTATCAAGATCACCAACCATGTTCCGTAACTTGTTTATAGTAGTAATTATACTAATACTTTATAATATTTAAAGTGGGAATAATTTTCGGTTCTTTAAAAGTGTTAAATTTACCTGATACATTCTACCCACGCAAATCCATTTTACTTTTAAATGGAAGCACATTAGAGTAGTTTAAAATATATTAATCCTTTAGAGATACATTTTGAATCACAGCTTTTAAGACTTCATTTATAGCAACTAAGAGCTGCCAAAATTATACGTGTTTATGAAGAATTATTTTACATTTCTGATCGTCTTCATTCCTACATATTTGTTTTCTTAAATTCACAAAGTGATCTTGTCCTTAAATCTCGTAATTTTAATTCAACCCATTTCCCGACGCCATATTTATTGGTAATTAAATTTAACATACTGATGAAAATCCGATGACAATGCAGTATTTCATTGTTAGTTTAATATATCTCTATATGTTAAAAGCGAATTTTATTTTATGGAAAGAGAGCATCCTTAAGTAAATACTAGTTCGCAACGATGTTGCGTTTGACTGGTGGCAGAATACACTTGGATTTGAATGACAAAAGATCAGAATACAATATGCAGTGAAAAAAAATGTATCCGTACTTCTAAATTACTAAACAAGCAACACAATTTTTTAAAAATATACCCTTCTTAAAACAATTGTACTAGAAAGAAAATAAAACAATATTTTTGTTTATAAATGACTAAAAATAATACTATAGGGGTGAAAATTGAAGAATTTATAAAGTGATTATATATATGGAAGCGCATCAAAACTTTTCTATTTAGCCAGGTATAAACAATATTATTTTTTACCTTGTGGTACGAATAGTTTTTATATTTTTTTTAAAAATAAAAATATTATTTTAAAAGTCACTGTTTGTTATTTAATGACCATATTGAAAGTCTCCCAATTTCTATTCTCTTTCAATAGATTCGAATTGAGTCAGGAGTTTAAATATAATTAACCAAATTATAAGGTAATCTAATTGAATTCGTACAAGTAGCAAAAAATAAGACACGTAAAATCAGGCAAAATAAAACCTATTAAATCGTTTTAATGTATCTTTGTTGCTCATCGTAGAATATTCATTATTAATATTAATATTAATCTATATTGGTTATGCTAGTCACAAATTTCATATATTGTTCTCCAATTTGTTGCTATCTAGGTTACGCATGATGCTTTGATATATCATGACCTTCATTTATTTTTTTGTTGTCTTAACGTTTAGAGATACCACCAACGTACTGAGTTCTCTTTAGCTCTTTCGTATTTTGTTATATCTGAACTCAAAGAGATCTTCATAATACATCCCAAAGACTGTATGCCATGTAACAATAAATTTGAAACTCATAGCTACAACGATTTCTTCCATACTTTCATATTTATCTGAAATACTCTCACGTTTCAAAAACTTTATAATTGATGCTATATTGGCTCCTACTTAACATTAAGCTAGACCATAGTATTGGACTAGTGATGTTTTAATGAAAACCGCGTAATGTACACTACTGTTGTCGTTAACAACTTTCCTTCGAGCATAACCGAAGTAGAAAGAACGCGCTGCGATGACCTTTTGACCGGTATTTGGTTTTCCTAAAGAGCACAGAGCATACATGTCTTTTGATGAACACACACTCGTCTTGTTGTGGTTGCATATATCTATGTGTATAAACGGCGTTCGAGTAGCAGATGTTGGCATGTAAATTAGGAATTCATACTTAGATGATCATGACTTTTAAGTTATTGCGATTGTATGAAATATTTACGCGCCTTTATATAATAATATTTTCATGTGGCATTGTAATTTGTATCTGGCTTGGGACAGCTAGTAGAGCCGTTTATAAAAACAATATAAAATATGTATTATTCTTCGACAATGTTCTTTCAAATAACCACTGAAAGGATCGAAAAGGGTTGAAAGCGAATGAAAGAACTTTTGAGATCGACCGGTATGACAAGAGTTACTTAAATATACCTCACACCTGTAAGGACATCTGTGGAACTAGAAAGATGATTCGGCACATGAGTTTCAAACTAGCATGAGTCAACTTTTGAGATACACGTTAAATCCATTATACCCACAGTGAACCTTTTCCCCATAGCGAAAACAAAACTCATTATTATAGATATCAGATAAATTACCGATACAACTATATCTACCTTTGTAAAACTATGCATATGTTTGGGTATGTACGAAGCTGAGAGATATATGTATGCGTGACCAAAAGTCTCTGTTCAAAGTTAAATGATAACACATGGAACTATTTGTAAATACTTAGTTTTTCCAGTAGTATCTTATAAACCGAACAGCGGACTTTAACGGTGCGTTTAGGAAAACTAATCTTCGTATGTTTAGCTATCTTCCAGGGAAAGTAAAATCACGCACAAGAAAGGTATTCTCCCATTTTTAAACGCATCAATAATTTGTTTTAGCGAATGTATACAGTGTATAAAACTTGGCAAGTTAAAGATAACGATTTATGTGGATTACACTGGTATGAAAGTCATGTCATCTTTATCACAAAATGGTAGCATGGGTCAATTTCCAATTCCGACTTATTTGAATGCCTTGAAGAATTCAGAAGGTAAGCTGAATGCATCCAACGATTGATATCCTGCTTTGGTTGCGGTCAACATAATACTACCTGGAAATAAAAATGTTCCTTACTAGAGGACGTTGTTTGTGCCACATATTAACCAGTAATTGTGTCCGCTTTATTCTACATATAAAGGTGGTTTTGACAATTAATGCAACAGTGCGACATGCGAAAGCAGCTAGTGTACAAAAAGAGCAACATGGATTAAGTGCAATTTAGAAAAAAATAAACGTTTCTACAAAATCGAAACCGAGTGAATGAAAGAAAGTCAGAATTTTTCTCCTTCTCTCTTCTTGTTGAGAAGAAATCGGCTTCATCGTTTCCCGGAGATGTAACCACCACTACAGTAATTAAGGAAAAAGTACAATGGAAACAAAGGAAAAGATGTACACAAGAATATTGCTGTATTACCTCCGTCTAGGACAACCTTAATATTAGAATTGTGGATGCGATATAGTTTTCGCCATCGTTCCGTTTAAAACATCAGATATGAATATTTGTTCATAACCTTCGACGCAAACAAAATTTTAGTTATGTTAAAAATACCAGAAAACTTAATAAAGGGAAATGCATTCGCTCTCTGGCATTCCAAACCCTCGGAAATTATAGGTACGCAATAACACGTAATTGTTTGATCCAAAATTATTCCTTCCATTAATCTTCACTTAGCCCATGGATTCCAAATCCCCAATAGTTTTACTACACAACTTCCTAAAAAGCCTCCGATTTTTTTTTTAAAACCTATTAGCAACTTTTAATCGTTGTAATTACCAAAAACTGAGAAAGTCCAACCTGGTATAAACCTGATATATATATATTAGTAATTGTTTAAGACATTTAGATGGAAGATCATATTTAGTAAAATATGATCACTGCAGACGTTCTCAAAACATTATGCAAATCTCCGAGAAGGAAAAGTACCATCTAATAGCAAGTTAATTAATAATTAAGTAATTATTCGATGAGAACTATTTATAACGCGAATTATGATACAAATAAATTCAAAATCAGAATACTCTGCCTTTTTGTATAACCCCCTAGCAAATATGTTCATCAAGCAGTTCCTTAAAACGTTTCCTATTGTTGATTTGTATAAGCAAATTATCATTTTTCAATGGTTCGCATTTTTTCTTTAAAGATTAACCTACCTGAAAATAATAAATTACGATTTGATAATCCTAGTGTAAAAGCAGATTACCATCTGCAAATTTCAAACCATTTCGAAATCTTAGCTGATTCTAGTGGTGGTAAAGGTGGCATCAATAATGTAATTTATGTAAATTAATTGTAGGAGGCAATCGTGATATAGTAAAAGGCTCAGCGGAGAAACGTTCGGAGAGAACAACCTACAGAAAAGCAATCTTTGCTTTGATGATGAATTCCGTAAGCTTCATGAGGAACGGATAAAGTAAGGCAACGAATACTAAGTAATAAACGCAAGACAAATATTAACCATTACAATAACGCTAAACGCATAAACAAAACATGAGAAAATCATACGCAGAAGATTAAGGAGATAGAAGAAAACGGCAAGGCAAATAGCAACCGAAATATATACAAGAGGATAAACACGTTCTCGCTTCTTGTTTCTGAACCTGCGTGTGGCGTTTCGCGTTGCTGTAGTAACGTTAGTATGTGTTTCGCGTTTACTACTTAGCCATCGTTGCCTGCTTGTTTTCGTTCCTCCTGAAGATTAAGGCATTTTAATCAAAGAGTTCTGTTGTTTCTTCTCACCTACACGTCTCTTCGCTGCGCTCTTATCTGTATCACAAATTACTTCCCACATTACTTACATCAATTTCATTATTAATATCATCATTATTGTTACTCGAGTCGGTTAAGATTTCGAACCTAGTTGAGAGTTTCAGTTGGTATTCTGCTTTTATCCTCGGATTATTTAATCGTTTAACTTCGATCGATTTCAGTTGTTTAAATGCCTTGCTTTCTCTGTTCGCGATGCATAACTTTCCCCTTACTATTGTGACACTAATTGATTATCGATGTCGCCTTCCGTTCCTCTGTAAGACTTAACGTCAATTATGTAGGTATGTCTTCGTCTATCTACTAATGCGTTATTGATCTGGTTCTGAGTTTTAATTAGCTGAGATATCCATGTGTATTTCTGCATGTCTTTGCGTTCAGAGTACGTGCTCTTTATCAGTAGGTTTTTCGAATTCGCGAAACGTATTAGTCTTTCTTCATTGTTATTGGTCTTTTAGTAAAGGCTGTATTTGCCTTTAGGATATATATATATATATTTCTTTCCTTCCTAAGTTTGCGTTGAAAAAAATCCAACTCAATTTTTAAATTATACATCGGTAATCGACCAAAAAGCTTTCTTAGCTCATCGAATAATGATTCTTTCTCGTTGTCAATATCCTCATTATCATCGGTCGGAGCATAGACTTTTATTACAACTACGTACACACAAAATGTGCACTTGGATAAAGGATGGCCATGTCACACACCAGGACAATCACACCTAGTCAGTAATTATTACCCCAAGGAAATTATTAGAACACTGGAGCTCCAACTTTCAGTAATTACTACCCCAAGGGAATTATTAGAACACTGGAGCTCCAACTTTCAAGTTGAAGATGCATTAATGCCATTATTCAAAAATGGTCATAGCAGAATGACAGAGAAGTTCTAAACTAAAATCAACCCACACAGTACTCACCATATCCTGGATTGCTATAGAAATTCAAATATAACCATAGGAGTTCTCTGCTCCTCAATAATATAGAACGCATCGTTCAAAGTTCAGTAGTGTTAATAACACTCCACAAAATACGAAGAACTTACCAACCTGAAGTCTTCATTGTATTATAGATCATACACTGATCTATCGAACTCGTTAGGCCTCCAAAATAATATTTTTCATGACTTCACATCATACAGCAGCATCACTCAAAGTCGACGACGCAGAAAACAACTTTACTGAAAAACCACAGTATTAACTAACAACACCAACAAGGAACCAATACTGACTAAAGTATACCTATTTCAAAGCTGGCACGGCAGCAAAGTAGCAACAAAACGGCCACGCAACAATATCTTAAAATACTTGGAACCAATTATGAAAATAGATCAATTATTTACCTTATTTTTAAACAAACTACAGGCTAAAAGTCTAAACCAAAATTTGTTATGGCAAAAGAAAACATTTTAAACTATTTTCCATATCAGGTTTATTACCAAAATAAATGATTTCTGACTTTAAATTGAGTTACACATACTTTTGTAACATATGGTCCAATACTGGTACCATTACGCTGGAATACACTTACATGAACGTAGGACTGGTAAATTTTGTAATAATAAGAAAAAAAAACAGTAGTATGTTTTGACAAAACCAGGAAATGAAAATGCAACTATTGTGACATTTCAATACATATTTAAACTGGTTACTAATTATTTGTAAACTGCCTTTTTGTTATTGACATATTAGTAAACAAAAATAAAAACTTATAAAACGATGTGAAATGCATTGAATGTATTATTTCTACTGTTCTGTGCATTAAATAGTTAAGTATTCTTGGGTCCGGTGGACCTAAAGTAAAACAATCGAAATTTCAATATTTTTCCTGTAATTTCTGAATTAAAGGGGCCTAAAACACTATATGACCTTGATCTTCAATTATATTCTTGACATACATAAAACTATTTGATTTCACTAGATTTATTTACGTATTAATTGATTATACTAAAATAAAATAGATTTGGCATAGTAGGAGAGCAAGCGTGGAGTGGATAAACTTGACTTGACCCCGTCAAGAGAGGGTGATAAAGTGGAGTGAACATACTATTATTATTATTATTATTATTATTAAAAACATTGCAGTGAGAAAGTGGGTGGACATAATTAATGTTAGTTACACATAAACATGGTTAGAAAACAACAGCTTAAGTAGGCCCATGTTTGTTATGGGCTTTTTGGGAGTAGGTAATTAACCGTACCCCCTTGTACAAACCTATGTGTATAAATGACTGACTGCCGAACACGCAGTACATTTCTAAATATAAGGGACACATTGCAGGATATCATATTTATATCTTCGGATCACTGCACATACACACACGGTAGCAGTTTAAGAAGCACACACATTATTAGGATGAGAATGTATGGCCTAATTGCCTGTAAATACTTGGCACTACACATGATCTCGGATTCACTATTTATTTCAGGAGCAACACTTCACATACTGACACATTAGCATGGTTGAGTGGCACACATAAACTTCATCTTAGCAGTGGCTTGATTATTTGTTTAGACATAAGCAGCTCACTCATGCAAGAAAGTGAATACATAGTTCGTGTGAATTGTACTATTTTCACGTATAATGAAGAGAAGAATTGTATCAAGTTAAAGCTGAACACTGCTCATCACAAAATATTCTTTGAATGAATAGAGATTTCAGATAGTAAACTTTTACTATGACTTTTGGTTAACATTAGAAAATATTTACAGCTATTCGATTACAGAGTACCAGGGGAAGCACTGTTTTTCTTCGTCAGTTAGGGAAGATTAACTTTTACATGGACATAATAAAGAAAAAAACACCGTCACTATTAAAACCACTAAGATCTTGATTAAAAGTTTGTTATTAGGTGAAAATTTCAGCTTCAATCACCGAAAAGGTTCACGGCGGGAAAATTTGCACATGTTCTAACGGTCGCTGATATTGATTTTTGTAAATATTCCCAAGCCAACAATTATGTATAAGTATTTACTACTTATACATATTGAGGTGACTTACTTATGCATATCCAGCTATTTTTAGTAATATTTTAACGTAGGATTAGTGATTTGTGGTCGGATATTCCGACACCGCTTACTTCGTTCATCATATCGTGTCCATAATTTCAACGCGTTACCCAGAGCATCACGGGAAACCGGAGTTCCACACTTCTCAGATAAAACACTGTCGTAAAGCAAAACTCTGCTGAAACAAAACAAAACAATTTAGTTTTTGAAGAAGAAAGTGCATCCCTACAGGTGTTATGATATATTTAGAAATAAATCAGGTAGAATAATAGTTTTCGATGATATTATTTATAACTGTAAACGGAAAAGCTGCATGAAACAAATAAAACAAAAAGGAAAAATGAATGTAGCAACGAAGCGTCTGCTACAAGGTATCGTGTTCCGAAATCGTGATACTGCGTTTCCCTCGTAGTATAAAGTGTACTTGCTGTGTCGGATGCTATCTTGACCCTCTACTAAAATTCTTGTATCGCTAATAAGTGTAGTTCGTACTTCTCGATCTCGTATACCACCACCTGAAGAGCATCCGTTTGGTATAACGTTCAGACGTTCCACGTTAAAATTGTATGGTCTTTCTTACTCCTGTTCTTGGAGCCCCCTAAAGCAGTCCCAATTCGCAGATCCGATTGAGGGGCTAGTTTACATCCGGAACACTTTATCCCAGGTGAACTCATGAACCATCTGTTACTATTTCTTGGCATGTTTTAGCGGTGTAGGATTGTCACATTTACGAACTCGCAGTAAAGGCAGGCATTCAAGATTGATCCGATTGAGGGGCTAGTTTACATCCGGAACACTTTATCCCAGGTGAACTCATGACCCATCTGTTACTATTTCTTGGCATGTTTTAGCGGTGTAGGATTGTCACATTTACGAACTCGCAGTAAAGGCAGACATTCAAGATGTCGTCCTCTATCTCTGAGCCTTGCCGATGTAATTCATCTTCAGCCTTGCCTGTAACTCATTCAGGGTGGTAATAATTAAGCTGATTCCCATCACCATGACATTTCTGTTCGGGGCTTTGTAGATCTCTCTACTAACTGCAAGACAACATTACTGGTTTTGGTCCACCCCGGAATATTTTGGGTACCAACTATATCTGGTCTTCATTCCTTTATTCACCACCTGGGAGGTGCCTGGTGGGAGACCAGTACTCCAACTTTTTAATCATCAGGCTTGATGTTGAACTTTTTGGGGGCTTTTTCAAATCCAACTTTTTCAATAACATTAGAATCATTGAGAAGATATTTGAAATCAAAATGTAGCAAACTGAGGTCATGGAAACCAGAATACAACGGCGATTTGAGCCGATACGCATTCCAAGATAAAGGTAGTTAGAATTTTAAATGCATTTACCTCTACGGAATGTAATACCAGCAGTTAAATATTGTTTAGTAAGTATACATATTTGTGAGTGTTGGAAACGTCGTTGCAGAAAATTTCTGCATGACTTGGAAAGTAAAATTGATCATAGTAATATTTTATTGTCGTGAAAGCCTAAAGAGATTAATTGAAAAGTCCATCTATTCTTTGATGCGTAGCAACACAAAAGCAAAGGGCATAGTATAAGATATCAGAAATGCTCAATAACAAATATGTATGTGTTTGGTTTACCTGAAAAAGAGCTTGTTGATCAAAAGTTGGATTTTCATTACGTTTCATTTATTTGTCATTGAGGCCTCAGAAACAAAATATACGAATAATCATATTAATCAACCGTACGTCAATTCAACTTCATATTTTCAGCAAGAATTTGTTGGACGCACATTTCTTAAGGTCTCAGTGAAGTTTTTCAGTGAAGGGATAGATCCGAGAATATTGCTAAAACAAGGGTACATGCTACAATGGCTAAGTTATTTTATCAAATATGTTGTGATGCTATCTACTACAGGAGAGTTTGAGAAATGTAGAACTTATTTAAATATATAATGTATACTATTTTGTCCTGCAAAATCATAATGGCGGAAACGAATTCCTTTTATAACGATTTAAATTTAATAGCAGGTAAAATGGTAGGACCATGCTTCACGAAGCTAAGGCTGGCGAAAGCTAAAACATATAGAAGCCAAAAAAGAAATTATAAAATTATTTAAAAGATCTGTACTTGAATTATGACATTTAGGAATCTAAGGCTCAGGTCGAGATAGGGGAGGGGAAAGGATGTGGGATGGTGTCATCCAGGGAGTAATTTGAAGTAGTTATTCCCACATTTTCCTGGTGTAACATGAAAAACTCAAGAAAAAATATTCAGGAGAGTCAGCTGCTTAGATTGTACTTTCTACCTCCCGAATGTTAAGCCAGCGCTCTATAAAGAGATAAGTTGTGTTTACAATTCATACTAAACGACTAAAATAATCCGAACCGTGGAGATTAAATATTTTGTTAAACTGTCATTACAATGTAAAATGTAACCGAAATCAGTTATCTACTTATTAGTTATGCACAAATCTCTATTTGAAAAGTATTAGATCTATGCCATACATGCATCCATACACACACACACGCGCGCGTTTAGTTTTACCACAACTATCGCGTATAGAGTGAACGCGAAAGTTGTGGAAAAACTTCGGAAGGTGATTTCTGAGATCAAAACAAGAAATAAAGTCCTGGCATTTTTTTTTAAAATTCCGCTTCGTGTAAGAAATACAGGGTTGCCAACTTCGAATCCAAACTCGACTGTTGACTATTGTAACTGAACAGAAAGATGTAGAAAAACTTTGGGAGGTGATTCCTGAGATCAAAACAAAACAAAAAGTCGTGTGGACAAATTCTCGAATTTCTCTTCTTGTAAGTGATACAGGGATGCCAACTTGGAAACGAAAATCACTGTCGACAATTGCAACTGAACATTACGATATGGACAACCTAATGGAGGTAGTTTTTGATGAAAAACACGAGGAAAGATCTTAGGAAAATAAGCGGCATTTAGAATAATTACTGTGATTAAACTATAGATAAGTATGCTATTGCTGGGTTGTACGTATGTTGATTACAAAATTACTCTTACTGAAAGCAAAGCCGTAATTACCCTAGAGTCTACAGATTATCATCCCTTCTGCGCGTGTCTCGCATACCTTCGCCCATCACCTGTGTGTTCGCTATCCTTGTCTTTCCAGTTATTCTCGTTTTGAGCATTTGTCGTAGTTGTCCACTTTATTTATTACAAGCGTAACTTGCGTCCGAGGGACGTATAAAACGTTATTTTTATATAGAGCAGCCTAGTAACTTTGGTCTACGGCCCGTCACGATTCGCCTTTAGAGCTGTTAAAATGCACACATATGCCCCTTTCGGGATTCGAAAAAGTTTATCTTTCTGATGAGTTACAATTGTCAACAGCCGATTTTGGACTGCAAGTTGGCAACCCTGTATCTTACACGTAGCGGAATTCGAAAATGTGCCCACAGGCCTTTTCTTTTGTTTGATCTCAGGAATCACCTCCCGAAGTTTTTCCACATCTTTCGGGTTCACCCTATATATATAGTATATACACAGGGTGTCCACGAAGTCCTGGAACCGTTACAATGAAACAAACTCGTACAATGTGTTCTACAACTCTCCAAGTTTTTTTCACAATTACAACTCTTCCATTTGCACTCCTTTAGTTGCCCTCAGGACGTCGAGAAGATATGCAAGCTCCAGCCGTACACACTGCAGCGTATCAGCATCAATCTCTTGGATAATGTTGGTAATTCGAATACGAAGTCTGGCAATATCTGGAATAGGGTTTTCCTAAACACGATCATTGACGTACCCCCAAAGGAAAAAAATCTAAGGTGGTGAAATCAGGCAAGCGCATGGCCATGAGATTGGCCCATCGTGGCCAATCCATCTCCTAGGGAAATGTCTATCCAACTAGTCACTCACATCAAGATACCAATGAGGAGGGGCTCCATCGTGCTGGTGGTTTATGTGTGGCTTTAATTCCAACACCTGAGGGAGTAGGTACTCATGAATAATATCGCAGGAAATAGGCCCTGTAACCGTGTCTTCAGCAAAGAAAAATGGACCAATTACCCGATCATGCATTAGAGCAACCCAATCGTTATTGCATCACTCTTCCTTTTACCCCAAATGGGGTTTTGTACTAATATTATATACAGTAAACTTTCAAACTAAATAAAATGTGAAGAAGACTTCAAAAATTCAGAAAAATGTTAAGAATATATTTAGTGTAAAAGACTGTATACAGCATAAAGGAATACCTAGAAATTAACAGATAGATTTGATCCGGTATCTAAATCAGAGAGAAAAGTAAGTAAAAGTGTTTTTGTATTGTTAATTATTGTTAGTCATATTATTATTACTATTAGTAGTAGTAGTAGTAGTAGTAGTAGTAGTAGTAATACTACTACTACTACTACTATTATCATTAATAATAGTAATATTGAAGGTTATTATAGTAGAATATTACTAATGTTACAAACATGGTAAGAATCAAATGTCACAAAACATGTATTATAAAATGTGTCTTATGCAAATACTTCACAGAAACCTCCGCATACCAATATACTTGGTATGAAACGATTGAAAATTTGCCACTACGTTCCTTATCTTGTGCTCTGGTAGTGGATATAATTGAACAGGTTCTAGAAATGTATTTCATAGAACTGAGATCTCGTCTGCCGTATCTCGTAATTTCCGTAAGTTCCTATATATTAGGAGCTAAAGGAAATGAATTTTATTAATTTTATTTAAAGACTAAATGAGTATCCTAGGTAGTATAATTGCTAATTTATTCTGAAGTTAAATATGTGGCTTTCCCTGTAATGGCGATCCAAGCCCGTGGTGAGAGATCGTTGAATTTGCCATCTCCTTATTGTAGAGAGACTTATGATCCTGACTATACATAATATAGTATTGTACATTCCAATATTATTATCTTATTCATTTCATTATTTTCTTAATTTTATTTGTTACAGTGTATTTAGTTTAGAGCTATTTTGTTTTAAATTGAGTCGTCTTTAAGACTCGTTTCTCGGTATCTAAAGTGTAATTGATCATGATTAAATATTAAGATTATTCTCAGCTCCAACGTAACAATTAAGGAAGTAAAAAGAGAACAGCACGAGACAGTGTGATTGTTTATGTTCTCATAAGTACTTTCCTACGAATGGAAGTCTCTCCGCATTAACCATGATTCGACCTTGGTTTACAAGAAATAAGAATTGTCCTTTTCACATGTGACGTGCGCCGATCCGAAAAGCCATTAGTGACGTGAATATTAATACAAGAACCTTTCTAAGAATAATTTTTAAAAAGTGCAAATACTTTCACCTAGGACAGTTATATTTTAACACACATGAAAGTTTCAAGTACTTCCTTCAATTAGAAAATCGACTGATATAAATATTACCTAAAACTTCTCTTTATGCTATCTCGCTCAAGCACCGTCATTGAGTATTCGATTTAGCCTCGATAGAAGTCTGCACTCTAGCTTTAGCCAAATTACTACGTTAAGATTTGTCAAAAAATGTTATCTTAGAAAACATAGACGACTTTGAGCTTTGAGAAAATACAAAACTTTGCATATTTGATTCAAGCTCGTTTGAGCCACTCGTAAACTGTTAATTAGCAATTTCAACTCGTGATTACGAAGTGTAAATCATTTGACAGATCAACACAACAGAAAACATCTAAAATTGGACAGATGTATTGCTCCCTCTGGAAATATATTATTTGGTGTTTGCATTTATATTGGTATGATTTGGAAATTGGAGTTCTCTTTTAAATTGTTTGTATTCATTTGTTATTCAATGTTTTGATGTGTTCAAATAAGTAAGAAAATTCTTATTTAACCCTTGATCCATAATTCTAACATCGTTGAGAAGTGTTAACATCTCCTATGTTAATACATGTTTTGTTTTAAGTAATATTTCGTATTTGAATTATGATCTGAGCTACGTCTTCCAATAAATGTCAACATTAGATAAATATTTGCGTTTGTTTTATTAAATCTAAGTTTGTTAAGAATGTGTTCAGAGCCTATCTTCTACGTACCTTCACGTACCCACAGGTCAGTCGTTTATCATGGTGAATTACGGCATTCATTTATTATTCTGCAGTTGTTATCAATAGTATATTGTCACAAATTATATCAGCAAAGAGATAAAAGAACTTTCAAAACTGAGTTTGTTATTCTTCTTATTTCAGTCTGATTCAAAAGTGTACTATCACAATTACATGATTTTAGTTGTCTCCATTGTTTTCTTATAACTATTCTTTTCATTTCCGATGGAATTTAAAGTTTGCTTATTTCCATTTGAAATATATTTACCTCAACTAATAACTTAAGATTATTAAGTTCATAATCATGTTTTCAGTGAGTAAGTAAATCATACCAAAATAACTTTGTGTAAAAGGTGCTTCATAAGAATGTTTATTAAAGAAAGTAAGTGAACTAATTTTAAATTTTCTAGAAGAAAGTAAAATGCCGTGACACACTAATAGAATCA
>JAGDQP010051240.1:0-14060 GCA_022664845.1 Lepisma saccharinum | reverse complement strand
GGGAATAACAAATTCAATAGGTCCTTCTGATGTTAATGTGGAAATAGGCCGATACTCGACCATGCGTGAGGATTCAATGGCTGTTTGTGTCATGGGTACAGATACAAAATCAAATTCATTGGTACAGCACTCTTTACTGCCGGGTGTAAGGAACGACATGATGATTAACTAAAGATATCGCGTGTTTTAGTACGGCGCCTTTTGCTTATTTTTCGAGGTGGACCAACACGACCAGGAGCTCTTCGCTTACGTGCCCGTCTGCGATCACTTCCAGTAAGCAACTGAGTCATTTTGTTTGCGACTTTTGTCTTTAAAGCCGATCCAGCCTCGTGAACGCGTGCTTTAATTGATTCCTTGACGGGACGATTTTCCAGCATATCCCTCGCAATTTGCATTCCTGTCTGTAAGGCTTGTCGCCCTACTGCTTTTGCGCCTTGTTAAATAAATGGCATGGCAAAACGAAAAAGACAACGAAATAAACTTCCTATTCCATGTCCGCGCTGGTAAACAGGTCCTGCGAAATAAGGTATTCCGCGACCACGATATGTTCTAACTTTCATTTGGAGAGACGTTTAAAGTGAAGTGTCACCGTCAACGTTCCAGTTGCAAATGGCAAATCTCGCCCTGCATGGTCCTTTAGTAGGATTTCAATGGTATCAAAACCTAATCTGGATAATGGAAAGTAATGAACGTTTTGAAAGGTAATGGTTTGGACTTTTCCATGATTCGTATCCGTCATGGCAACAATACGAAGTAGGGGTGCTTTTGTATTGTCAACATATTGTGGTTGAATAAGATCCGTATATACAAACACTTGCTGCGGATATCCAATACACAAGTAAGGCTGTTTTTGAATGATTCCTTTTTTAATATGTTAATGTTTGGTTCTAATCCTAATTGTAATGCTAGTAGGGGAGATAGGCGTACAAATTGAATTATATCCGTCGCCGTAATTTTTACCGTATTGGAATATGCGAATTGTATGGTTGGTGTAATTTTATTGAGTTCATCCAGTAAATGCTGAATAGTTGCATAATATCCTGCTGTAACTTTATGTTTCACTTTTGTACCATTTGTTAAATCAAACCAGAAGATATTTTCTCCTTCAAGAACATTTTCACATGTAAGGGGAATATGAATTTCTGCAAGACCTACCATCCACGAAGCATCATTTAACTGTATACGATGATTTAGAATATTACGAAAATGGCTGGGTGTATTACCGGCATATGTATGTGTACTAGCATTGGAACTTAGGGTGATGTAGAAACTGTCATCGGTACTTTCAGAAATCATGATGTTGCTTTCTGTTTAAAGTGAAGTGTAATGCTTGACGTTCCAAATTGAAATGGCAATTTTTTACCATGTTCGTCTTTTAAGTCTATGTGTAAGGTATCAAAATATTTCTTTTCCACTTTAACATACTGTGGATGATCAAAAATAATTGATTGGATTTGACCATACTGGTATTCATGTACGCTAATCTTTCGCAAAAGTTGGCCAATATTAGGCTGAGTCTTGACAATATCAAGACAAACATTAATTTCAGATGGAATATTATATTCCAAATTACATGGATACGGTGCAACAGCAGTTAGAATCATGGGTCGTCTGCTACGATGTATAGGGTAAAAGTGAATGGCGCGTGTACTTACATTTGAATCATTACTGAATCCAAATATATTTTGTACGCCTGGCGCCATACCAATCACATATTGTCGACGACGGTAACGTCGATATTTAATAAAGACTTGATGCCGTGTACTATCATAATGTAACATGACAGAATCATCAATTGCCGTTGCATCATCATTATTACTTTCCTCATCGAGAAGGAAACCCTCGTCGTTCTCTTCCCCTTCTTCATCATTATTATTGAAAACTGTAACTTTAAGTATTTTTTCAAGTAAAGTTAATATTCGTTGGTTTTCGCCCTCTTTTTCTTTTTGAACTTGCTCATGTTGTTGGTCTTGGAGAATGCGAGGAATACTTTCAAACATTCGAGGAACAGAATCATAGTAGCCGGGAGGAAATGTAATATTGTATTTGGTTTTCTTTTTTCCTCGTGTTTGAATAATAATTTCTTCCTCGTGCTGAAGATTATAAAAACTCCACGGGATTGTAATACCGGTTACACCCACCACCCAGTCACCCGTCAAATGGACTGGTTGGCATAGTTTAGTCGTATATGATGCTGTTGTATTTTCAAAGACATGACTGCTTGTATTAGATGGTAGGGTTACATAAAATTCATTGAAACCCTGCTCGGACGACATCACGAAGGCGACTGAATGTTTGTTTGTCGCACCCAGTTATTCATACTTGGAGGATATCCTAACCATTTGACATAGACCCCACATTTTTGTCGCTTTAATACTTTTTCAATGAAATATGTTTTCCTTTTCCCTATAAGGACTTTTTGAAGTTCTTGAGAGTAAAAGATTTCCTTAATGGGATCGCCGTTCCAGTCTTTGATTTTATAGGTAACTGGTGTACTTTTCACACGTTGGTCTACAATAAAGATTTCACGAGACCATTTCGGCAAGTATCCCTTTTCCAATTTATGTTTATATTTGCTAACCCGAACATAATCTCCCGGATGCAATTTACATTTGGATTTGGTTTTAGTTTTGTTTCCGTATAAGGTTTGCCAGACTTGATTTACATTGGAATCATTAACGTTTGCAGGTGTCATCTTAGTGGTGGAATGAATAGTGTGATTATAACTATGTACAAGATCGTCTAGTACGTCAATGTAGCGATACGTATTTTCAGCCGTAAAGTATTTGTACATTTTTTTTATTGTGCGTATGAATCGTTCTACAAGAGCTGCTTTCATTTCCGAATGGACACTATAACGGTTGATGCGATACTTTTCAAAGATGCGTTTTACATGACGATTATAAAACTCGGTTCCTAAATCAGTTTGACAATGAACGAATGGAAATTTTACCGATTTCAAAATTTTTGTGATGGCTTTAGCCATAACAGGACCCGTTTTGTTCTTAACAGGAATACAAGTCGCATAACGTGAAAACACATCAACGGCGCATAAAATGTATCTATACCCATGATTATACTTTGCCACATTTTGCATATCCGCCAAATCCATTTGAATTAATTTGTGAGGACCATTGACATAATATTGTTTCCGAGGAAAAATTTTTCGTGCAGGGATATGTAACGTATGTGCTTCTTGTGAAGCTAACCATTTTTGAATGGTTTTTGTTGACAATTTGGTTTTCTTTCGTAGCTCGGAAACAGTCCCCAAAGACACTGGTTCCATATATGTATAATATACTCTACGTAAAGACATGATTTAAAACTTGTATTCTCTATAATGCTTAAAGATATTTTTAAAAATGCTGCGTTTCTTTGCTTTTCGTTTAGGTTTCTTTACCTTTATCCGATGCTTTATAATACCTGCACCAAATTGAAAATTAATTAATTGTTTAGGAATATTAATTTCCTGAAGCAGTTGCTTGAATGTTTGAATTCCCACAGGGTTACGTGGTGCTCTTTTCCTTACCA
This sequence comes from Lepisma saccharinum, assembly GCA_022664845.1. Taxonomy (NCBI): domain Eukaryota; kingdom Metazoa; phylum Arthropoda; class Insecta; order Zygentoma; family Lepismatidae; genus Lepisma; species Lepisma saccharinum. The sequence continues at coordinate 10,529 of JAGDQP010051240.1, read as the reverse complement.
CTTCATTTACGAGATCGATAATATTGGACCCAGGAACAAGATTATTGTCTATGGTTACGACACCTGTCGGATCCCAACTGATGCGATTAGATGCGTGCATTAGTTTTAATAAGACTCCCGTCTTTCGGCTAAGTGTTTTCGGGACAGAATCAAGAATGAATTGAAATAATGGTGAAGAACTTGTTGGTGCCATTGAAGGATCCGTGTCTATTAGAGGTAGTGCTATTGGTTTATGTGCTTGAGGGGTATGTTCCAAGTATCGACGCAGAGCTTGCTGGTACAATTTCTATTTTTCTTGGGTTGTTAGATCAGTGCGTTGTAATATATCCTGCATTTCTTGGTCTAAACGAGACTGATGTGATTCGCTGGATTTAACAGAAGAAATCATTTGAGCAGATGTTTGTTCGGGAACGAGTATCATTTTTTGAAACTGTGAAGTAGCCATACTATCGATTAAATAAACTGCCTGCGACTGCACTTAATACAGGCGCTAATAATAAAGGTAAAAATGCACCACCCTTTTGACTTAATAGTTTACGTTTGCTCTTAAGACTGGATTTTGCAAGAGCAAGAGCACGAAGCGTCTTCTTATGACGACGTAGACTTTGCTTCTGACGAGGAGAAAGCGTGATGTTGCCCTTTATGGTATTTTTAGTCACTTGTGCTACAGTCCGAATAACACCTCCAGATGCTTTTTGTAATAGCAATTTACGTTTTTTGCCTTTGCATTTACACAGCGTACGGAACGTTTTATAGTGATGCTTCAAGCTCGACATCTTGTTAGCGACTGAGCATGATTGGAGTATTCATGTCTTTTACATGTGTGTACACATGCATGCTTTCATCTGGAAAAAATTGACTACGTATACGTAACGGATCAGGGTTTGTTGAGTTAAATCAAATAACAAATAAGAATGAGGTTTGACTGTAGCTTTTTCAAATACCTCTACAACACCCTTGCTATGATGAGGCATAATTTGACGTGCCAAGTATTGGATTTGTAACTTATCACGTGGGTTTTTAAAAACTACGATATAATGGGCATTAAGAGATATATCACGTGGATGTTTACCTTTTGGAATCAAATTTTGTACAATAAATATTACAGATAAACTTTTATGATGTGCGAATTTAGTAAATAGGTCTGCGACGTGTGCATTAGTTTCACTCATCAAATCATCAAGAATCAATAATGAATGAGGTTGAATCTGATATGTTTCCATGTCTGGAATTCCATGATGCAATTTAACGTTAGATACACTAAGATTTGGTACCGCCCCTCCATAGTACCAAACAATTTCTTTAAACTGAACAGAAAACATTTTATTACGATGTTCAAGTTCAAGTTTTACCAGAGCGGGAAGGTACCGCGACTAAAAGCGTACAAGGGTGTTGAAAGGACAACATCTCGATTTGAACTACTCCAGTTGCAATAGTGATTTCCTTTTTATACCGTCATGGACATGAACCCAACTTTACTAGCAATTGACACACACACATACACACATACACACTTATGCACCACAATATCCATAGGGGAGTATCTTAAAGTCCGTTGTTGTTATGTCCTGTATAACACGTCGTCTCTTGTTGTTTGTCATCTGATGTGTTTTCGTCTGGGGACGTGACACGATGACAAACCCTGGCTTTCTGCAGATATTATTTGGGGAAAATATTACATTCTTTTATGATTTTTACATGAGCAAATTATAAAACAGTTCAAAATTAATTTCTTGGCGTGCCCTGTAATTAAGGATAATAACCCGAATTTTCATTACATCTTCAATTTTTCCCGTACTTATTTCTCTTTTTCGATACGCGTAATTTTTAGGCCCCAACCCAATAAACCAAATGATTTCCCATCCAGGTTCAATTTCATCAGTTAGCTGCCCCAAATAATTTCCAAGATAAAGCGGGGGTTGGTCATACTTATTTTGAATAAACATAATTGAATCAGTGTCTACGTACAGTAATTTATCGTAGCCCACTTTTTCAATTAGTTCATATAGCCGGAGTCGTGCCCATGACGATATAAAGGCGGCAAGGCCAACGTTTGAGAAAGGGAGCGGCGCATTTTCTTTCTCAACATCCCGATATGTTACAATAAGATGCCGATGTCCGATCGGAACAACGGTTGATACCTCATATTGAGAGACAGCACGAGGCTGAGAAATGTCTGACTGTCCGTTACAACACAGGTTTGAGCGAGGTCGGTTCTTTGACCCCATTTACCAAATAGGGAATTCAAGAAGATTTTGGATATATATCTCATACCTGGATTATGAGAAATATTGTATTCCATGTTGATATTTTCATGTTCTTCATAGTTTTTAATATATTCTCTTTTTTGTTCTTCAGTTTCGCACTCTGCAGGGAAACCACTTGCCTCTTGTTTCATTCGTAGAAAGCTTCCAATATATTCTTTGAATAATCCTGATTTCATCTCGAATTCCCATACTTCGTGGATTTCTTTGACTATGTATCCTTTTTTGATAGCCTTTTGAAGCTCGGGTGAACATAACGTGCCTCTAAACATTCGTTGTTCCGAGTCGTGTTTACATTCCCCGATATTTGTTTCTTCCATACATGTTCGACACAAGCCGAACATTAATCTAGAATGGCAATTCATAGCTAAAAGTGGGATTTTCAGGGTTCTCGGGGGTTCTACCGTGCAGTCTATTAGACCCTGAACTTTGGTTATATCGGGGAAATTGGCCTTGTACACCTTGGGTACTCCCACTGGTAACGGTTTTGTTGTCATTACCCAAGGATATAATGAAGTTACATTACGTAGGAAATTTTTTCATTTTCTGAACATTTGTACAAGGACCTGAAACATTCTGTTCTGCAACCCTTGAATGCATCCTTTGGACTAAGACCTCCATCCAGCGTGGCACCGTGTGTCTTAATAAAGTCCTGGATGAGCCTATTATTCTTTACTTCCTCGTCCCACTCGCATTCCCACATGACAATAACTTTGTTTTTCTATGTTTTTTTCAAATATTCAATTTTCTCCATGGTCCGTGCATATTTTTGCTCCATGGTTTCCCCGCCATCGATGGCTTTGTGCCTTAGGTAAGGAAAACAAAGAGGACACCGATAATGGTAACACCCTTCGTATTCCAGCTCTGTTTTTGTTTTTTTCTTCATAACTATCTATCTTATATTTTCCAACTTTCCATTCACCTCCATTCGCGGCATGCCGGATTTTTTCCCTCGAATGTGGAACATATAACTTAACCACTGCACGGCTTTTTTACTATGGCGGTCTCGGTGTTCAAATCCGACTGAAGGGATAATCGAAATAGTCTCTTCCGGTAGGTAGAGAGTGCGAAACACTTTAATGGCCATGCTTGCGATAGTTGATGATACAAGAAAACACTGCAGACCATTCGTACGTTCTTCATTAATGTTTGAAAATTTTACTACGACACTAGCTAATATGTTTACATCATTCCTGCAATACTCTAATAATTCTTGCTGCATATTGAATTTATAGTCTTGTTTTACGCATTCGTCATGCCATTCCTTCAGCGCTTTGTATTCTTCCTCTGTTCGGCTTTGGGGGTCAACATATTCAAAATCAGGAATGAGATCATTGTAATCCTGATTTTCAGGCACATTAAACAAGTAGGGAAACTCTCCTTTCTTCACGGTATTTTCTAACCCTAAAGTTTTAGGGAGTTTCGCGAGTTTAACACACATGTACAAAAAGTGTCCCGGAAGATGATTTTCTTGCTACCCAAAGCCATTTCTATAATCTTTTGACCTTGAGCAATAATTTTCAGCACTTTGCCAAAACCTTGGTCCACAAATAAAGCCTTGGCCCCCAGAATCATGTCACACCTGCTTCCGTTATGACTTAAAATAAGAGTCTTCTCAAACGAAGGACGTTCTTTTAATACATGGACTATGAGCTCTTTCATTGTCTTGAAGGAGAAATCACGGATACCCCCATTTTCCGTGTCTCCGCAATCCATGCATGTGTCGTCTGAATTCTTATCTTTACATTCATTGCATCTATGGGTCAAACATACTAAGTCTACAATATGCTCGCGCTCGCCCTTCGTATTTGGACCAAGTAGCATTGTTTCGACGTCAAATATAATATACAAATATTTCGTGTAATGTTCTGGTTTCAGTTTTTTCACAAAACATTGGTGGTCTGGCATGACGTACTTTTCACATTGACTACAGTAATGTTCTCCGCATTCATGTGGCTGATTCTTATTTTTTCTTTTCCGCATGTCGATGGTTACACGACAAATCGGACACTGCTTCACATTGTAACATATGGCCTTGCCTTTGTCAGGTACCTTTTCGTGATTTCTATAGCATTCAAGAGAAGGAAATACTCTTTTGCAAACGGAGCAGGGAAATCAACCTTTTTCCTCATCAGAAATCCTGTGGCTAACTTCACAGTAGGAACATTTAAACTTACATTCATGAAGATCCTTTTGTATATTATATCCCTTTAAGCACAATGGACAGTAATGTTGTATTCTCAAATAGGATCTAATAAAGGTAATTGCACTATAATGCCCATCGCTATAGTGGATATCAAGCTGTTTTTCAGCTTCAGGTCCCGCGTACCGTATACTAGCCTCCCTTGTCCCTGCCTTCCCCTCATATACTACAATTCTATACCGCGGAAGTAAATGCCGCTGGAACTGATTGATTTCCTCGACACCACATCCTCTTAGCCTCTCTACATCAACCCCTGCTTTTTCACACAGACTTTTCGCTTCATTGATCCAGGGATTTGGACACCTGTTCAAATCCTGAAGATTATACACTTTACGGCTGTTACACTCAGCTTTTGCTCTCGCCATGACCAAACTCTGCTGGAGACAGTAGAGGTCTACTGGAGGCGAGATGATGTATTTCTCGAGGAAAGCAGTCATTTCCATGATTTTATCCTGGCGGTTAGTTACTCTCCCTCTTCCTTTGTATGGATTCACAAAATGTACTTTTATGTTCACTTGGCCTAAAAGGAAAGTTTCACTACTCTGAATGACGTTTTCTATGCAACGTAAAATTACATCTTGTGATAGTTCATCCCTTCGTCTCCACCCCACATACATCGGTCTATTAACCGTGGAATTACTCGAATCCAACGTTAAACCGACGTAATCCTCAGCGTCAACGTCGGGAATAATATTATCCAGTGCAAAGGAAAAGAGATTCGCAACGTAGGCCTGTACGTCATGTGCATTTACGCCGGAATTTGGTTCGATAATTATTTGTCTTCCTTCAATTCCAAAGTTGCGATACATACGGTTACTACGAGAAACGATTTCAAAATTATTATTATGACTAGTAGAGACATTGATACTACTGTCTGCATTACCCCTACTAGTACTCGCACCTTGGTTTCCAGCACCGTATAAGTTATTGCCGGGTGGTACCCAATCCTGCCATTGATCATCGTTAATATCATTTATCATGTGTTCCATGATCTGTTCATCTAGATTAAAATTATGTAAATTAATATTCTCAAGTAAACTTTCATCATCTTCATTATCATTTACGACTTGAACATCCCTTTGATCAGGGCTAGTATTATCCTCCACGATTACTTGCACATCATTATCGTGAGGGATAATATTATCCTCAATCACCATCACCTCCTCTTGTCTTGAGGGACCAGGTTGGTTGGAAACATTCGTGTGAACGGAAGAAATATCACCAAACATCGCACTGGCCACCTCATTCACAATACGATCCACTTCCAGATCCGTATTATTTTCCATCAGAGCTTCCATGCTTTCATCGCCGAGTAAGGGGCTGAAAACAGGGAACTCCTCCGGCGTAGCTGTAGTGGAAGTGGAAGCCACTGGAACAGATTCCACGACCACCTCATTCTGATGGTTTTGTGTACCCCGTACACTATTACGCGAAGTATTAGCATAAGGGATACGTTCACCACCAGGAATAAAAGGCAGCATTGGAAACTGTCCCAGCGCAGCATAGAAATTACCCCCGTCCCGTCTCCCCAAAAATGCATATACGGCATCAGAATGAATGCGGTCACAATCAATCATACCTCTGCCAAATAAATTGTCAAATTTCCTTCGTAGTAATTCAATTTCGCCCTCAAATCTATAAGGAACCGTACTGAACAAATCGAGAATGTCTGCCAAGTTTTGACAGGCATTAACGATTTCCTCTATACGATCTACACACATCTCTACAAGATGAGCACTAAACATTTTACTTGCATCAATATTTACGGGACGATGACCTTGAGCCTGCAGATAACACAGCCATTGCGTATTAGTTTGTCATTAGTTTTCAGAGCTCCGGCGTGGAAGGCGGCAAACATGTTCTCAATAGTGGTGACCATGATTCTAAAAACAGGTACATACGTCTAATGAGTGATGAACAAAAACATTATATTACATGTAGTTCTCACAAAAGTTAGAAAATACAAAGAGTAAAAGTAATTTCTTGATTCATATTTTCTTTTAAGATAAAAACAAACAAAACATTGGCTTGGCATGTATTATTTTTTTCTAAAATTGTTTCTAACAAAAGAGATATATTTTCAATCAAGCTGGCAAGTTAAGTAATTTTCAATTATCATAGCAACGAAAAAAGTAGTTCAAGTTTCTACAAAATGTAGAAACATAAGTTTAAAAAAAGAAAACTAGATTTTTAGGAATTTAAAAAAAATACTAAGTTTTACTTTTTTTCATTTGATTAGTTTTCTGAACGTTTAGGTTAATTATCTAAAAGAAAAAATCGCCTGGGTGTCATTATCATAACATTTTTTCCTTATTTTCATAGTTACACTTGTGCTGGTAAGAAAACAAAAGACATGGACGAGTGTGAAACATAAAATAGAAAGACGGCTTTGACTTTGGGTTGAGAAGCAAAATGTTTTTAAAATTCAACTTACACTGATTATTCAAGATACAAGTCACAACACAAGATCAACACAAAATGGAATGGCTGATGAAGATTTAAGTCTCAACACAAAATGGACTGGATTTGATTCTGTAACAAAAAAAGAAAAAGAAAATTTTTAGTAATATGATGTTTTTTCACAAACTTTAAAATACTTTTTTTCCACAAGAGAAAGAACAATGAATATAATAAAGACTTTTATTTTCTCTGAAGGTAAAAAATTAAACTTTTTGATTAGGTTGCTTTTTTTGTTCCAAATTTTCTTTTCATAATTATTCTTAACATTGTTTCTTTTCTACCAAAACTTTTTTAAAGAAATTCCTTTCTTAAGATCTTTGCTTTCTCACTAAAACTCGTTACGATTTCTCTTTCTTTCTTATTAAAACTTTAAGTTCCAAATTTTCTTTTCATAATTATTCTTAAAATCTTTTCTTTTCTACCAAAACTTTTTAAAGAAATTCTTTTCTTAAGATTTTTCCTTTCTTACTAAAACTCGTTACGATTTTTCTTTCTTTCTTATTAAAACTTTAAGTTCCAAATTTTCTTTTCACAATTATTCTAAAGATCTTTTCTTTTTTACCAAAACTTTTTTAAAAGAAATTACTTGTTACGAAATCTTTTTCTTTCTTGTTAAAACTTTTTGTTGAAAAATTTTCGTGTTAAAACTTTTTGTTCCAATTTTTTTTCACAATTATTGTTAACATCTTCTTTTTATTAAAACTTTTTTAAGAAATTCTTTTCTTGAGATGTCTGCTTTCTCACTAAAACTTGTTACGAAATTTTTTCTTTCAAATTAAACATATCTTTTGTAGCGACAAAACATTTTTTTGTCAAACTAGAAACTACAATTATTTTGTAAATATTTTTCTTTCCTTCGTGTACTGTATTAAAGATTTTATGTAAGAATCATAAACTTTTGTGCAAGTTAATTTTTTTGTTCTAAATTTTCTTTCCACAATTCTTTTTCTTAAGATTTTTCTTTTTTACCAAAATATTTTTTCTATCTTAGTAAAAGTTTGTTCTTACAAATTTTTCTTTTGAATTTTTTTTCTTAACATTTTTATGTATGCAATAACTTGCATACTCTCTCAACTGAAACCTCTAGCCAAATACCCTCTGAAATGCTGCTAAGATCGTTAATAAAAAAACCATTTTGAGTTCTCATTCTTCAAACCCTATCACTATTTTAACTAATAACCAACTATGTTACTCTTTATTTAAAGTACACTTCCTACATCCAACTGTGTTTAAAACAGATGTCTATAAATCATCTCAGTAGTCAAATAGATTCTTTTCTTGATCTTAAAATTTTATGTTCTTTTTTCTTTTAAGAATTCTCATTAGTCAAATAGATTGTTTTCAAGGTCTAAAAATCAAACATATGTATTTACAAGAGTTAAGTCAAAACTATAAATTAATATAACAACGAATATAATTCAACTTACTTTGCTTTTCCTTATTTTCAAGGATATTCAATAACATCGTAATCAGTGAATATTAATTCCAAAATCTGGAAATATAGGAGACAAAAAGTTAATATCAGAGAGCAGAAAATTGACGTCTAGTCTACTCAACAGACAAACTCAGAATGCAGTCCCCCTTGCATGTACCGGAAATAAAAGACGCGACATTTACCCTCCCCCTCTCTCCAACTTCTCTAAGAAAACCATATGGTCATTCAGATCCATACATGTGTATCCGCTTCACGTGCACCGGAAATAAAAGAGATGACAGACAGCCTCCCTCCATCTCCTCTAAGAAGACCATATGGCAACCATATGATCATTAAGCGCAGCACCGGAAATAAGAGGCAACAGTCACCCTCTCTCCATCTTCTCTAAGAAAAACATATAGTCATTAAGATCCACACATGTGTATCTACTATGAACTCCCTTCAGCCATCGCCTTCTCCCATGATGTCACAATGCGCATGCGCACCTCCTACCAATTGGGATTCGCTTTTGTTTTTTTAGTCAGTGCAAAAGAGGCAACTAGGTAAGTCTTTTCACATTTTTAAAACGCATGAAGACTGTTATAAGCATGCTTGCCTTCCATATTGCTAAGGTTTTCAAATGGGTGGTGGGAGACGGGATAAAGACGTGTACAACGCGTCGATTTGTGTTTCTCTGGATATATATTGTATCTCTGGATTGTTTCTGAAAACTTGATATATTCACTTCTCATACAACCCAGAGGCTTCCCCAACGGCTTGTGGCGTCGAAATTACTAAATAATTCATATTTTGTATTCCCTGTCACCTCCCAACATCTTCATATCATTACTTTAAACTCAAAATCTTAACCCTTTTCCACCCCTTGACGCCATATTTGAAGTCCTATGTAAGCTTTACCATCAAGATATAGTACTCGAATAATGTTATTTTGTATTCAATATCTCTTCTTAACATTTTCGTATCATTCATTAAAAGTGAAAATCTTAATCTTTTCCCGCGCCTTGACGCCATATTTGAGGTCTTATATAAGCTTTACCATCAAGATAGAGTACTTGAATCTTGTTATTTTGTATTCCCTATCCCTTCCCAACATTTTCGTATCATTCATTAAAAGTCAAAATCTTAACCCTTTTCCATGTTTTGACGCCATATTTGAAGTCTTATATAAGCTTTACAATCAAGATAGAGTACTCTAATAATGTTATTTTGTGATTCCTATTCCTTCCCAACATTTTCATATCATTATTTAAGACTCAAAATCTTAACCATTTTCCACCCCTTGACGCCATATTTGAAGTCTTATATAAGCTTTACCATTAAGATAGAGTACTACAATTTTGTTATTTTGTATTTCCTATGCCTTCCCAACATTTTCATATCATTAGTTAAGACTTGAAATCTTAACACTTTCCCACGTTTTGACGCCATATTTGAAGTCTTATATAAGCTTTACCATCAAGATAGAGTAGTCGAATAATGTTATTTTGTATTCCCTATTCCTTCCCAACATCTTCATATTATTAGTTAAGACTTGAAATCTTAACCTATTTCCACCCCTTGACACCATATTTGAAGGTTCCCCAATGGCTTATGGCTTTGATATATGCTAGTAAATAATTCCTATTTTGTATTCCCTATCTCTTCCCAACATTTTCATATCATTCATGAAAACTCAAAATCTTAATCTTTTCCCGCGCCTTGACGCCATGATATACACTACTCTAATATTGTTATTTTGTATTCCCTATCCCCTCCCCTCATTTTTTTTCTACCACTAGTTAAAAGTCAAACTCTTAACCCTGCTCCATGTCTTGGCGTCAGATCTAAAGTCTTACACGGGCTTAGACGATGAAAAGAGTAGTGAAATGTTTCAAATTCCATATCCCTTCCCGATATTTCCCCAACATTCATCAAAATTCAAAATCCAGAACTTTATTATTATTATTATGATCAGATACCATATGTAAATGCTACATAAGAGTTTAACGATAGCCAAATATGGTTAATTTGTATTTCCTAGCCTTCTTCGTATCAATATAATCTTACCATTTGGAAGCGCCAATCATTATTTAGAACTCTTTCACGATTATGAAGAGACACAAACCTAACTCCATAATAATAATGTTTCAACTCATATACTTAAAAGTAAATGTTGAACTAGTCTTCT
>JAGDQP010051239.1:0-14060 GCA_022664845.1 Lepisma saccharinum | reverse complement strand
GCTTGAGTTTTGAACTCCGATTTGACTAAAGTATTTCTTAATCAGGGCAGTATTGAGAAGCATTAGGTAGTTCTAATTGCTTCGTGATGTATTACTTAAATTCAGGTTAATTTTCCTAATTAGATTCACCTGTTCCTGACAGATCTCTACTTACAGTTTGTTTGTTGCGCCTCCAGGATATGATGAAAGCAAATAGTGCAGGGAAATGATCCTTCCCGCTGTTCAGATTAGCTTGAATTTGGTTGGTTTGCATTCCAAATAACATAACGGTTTACTTTATCTACTCCAAAAAATGTAAAATATACTGTACAGGAGAAAGGCAATCTTTCCAACGTGTGTGGAAGTGTTGAAACGCAAAATATAAGTTAACTTAAATGAGAGTGCGAAATAAGAGTGGAAAGTTCGAGGGCCTAATACTTGCATTCGCATTCAGGACACTTGCACAGTGGGAGTGTTAAAGGTGATGTTGATCATGTATAATGAAAAAAATACCGAACCTGACTTTACCTAACCCTTCCTCGAGATAATGTCCAAGGTTTTTGTGGCAAAATATGTGTCATCCATAAAACGAAATGTCGCCATTAGTATTCGAATGGCGGCAGATTTTGACTCCTCATCAATTTCGAGTGCTAACGAAATAATAACATATGGATTTTCGTAACTGTTTTTGGGTTGCTGGTTTTCGCTTTGTGTTTATAGAATTGCTGTGTGCATTATTTGGAACTGTATATAGCGTACAAATTTACAATAGCTGGCGGAAGCTGGAGTAGAAACCACATGAATTTTGTAGAAAGCACTCCGAGAGGTACAAACTGTATATTATGCCATAAACTGTAAATTGCGCTCTTCTGCTTTTTATCTGCAAAATGCAAATTAAGGGAGAACGAAGGCGTCACCTCAACGCCATCGCAGCAAACTCGTTTCGAAAATATGTTACACGAGGGATAAGCTCGGACAACGTCAATTTTTTTAGTTCCCTAAAGTGGAACAAATGCGGTTTAGAGTGAATACTAACCTCACCTTACGAAATGTAATCTTAACCAACAGTTAGGGATGTACCGATACTTCTGGACACATTTCCTATATATTATAAGACTTCTTCATAATTATGAATTCATCAACATTGTAATAATATATATTAGATATAAGGCCAAAATTTCACATGCAAAAATATAAAGCAGAATTTAATATTACGTAAGACACAGAAAAAATATTTCGGACAAAATATTAAATATTATTTCATCCAAACTTAGTTCATCTCACGTAGAGTGAACTAAAAAGCAGCAAATCTTTGCATAGTGAAATCTTAATTCTAAGTGTCAGTGGTTGATATTTAGAGTGATAATGTATTTTGATAGTTACTTACATTGTATTTACGAGTCATTATTACATACATATAATGCAAAGGGTGCTATCGTTACAAATATTTATTGTTCATAAAATAATACGTGCTGAACTACAGGTTAATGTGTACATCACAATAAAAATAAAAGGGTTATTTAAGCGAGTTAAAAACGTTAAAATTATTTATCAACTATAGAGCTATTTGTTTTTAACCAGTGACAGTTTCTACCAAACAACTTTTAACTAGTTATACGTATTGTATCAGTTAACTATAATACAACTCGAGAATTCATGTCAATTTTTATATAAATGAACTAAATCTTCAATTTGTTCGCTTTTCGGAATTCATATTTTGTGGAAACGGATTGTTCATCGTACCCTAGGATATCTGGAACACTTCCGTCTTATATAAAAAAAAACTGTGATCATTTTAAAAAAAAGTAAAAATGAAATGACATACGAAAAGCTTGATGAAAACTTTTTTCCAATTCTGAAGTTAATGTTATTGTTAATAATTATATTCTTTGTAAATGGAAGGTGTTACAAGTCACTTGATTATAATTCTAATGACTTTGAAGAAGTAACATCAGAAAAAAAATTAAAATATTACCGAGAAGTAAATTCTATATTCTATTCAAATTTCGTAAAAAGTTAGTAAAAATACAAACTAAAATACTAATTCAAAAGTTTCGAATTATTTGAACCTAATTTACTAATTTTCCATCACAAAAGGGTCTTGTTGCTGTATTAACCCTATTTTCTAATAGTTGAAATTCAGTAGACGTAAATTACAATGAAGAAACATAAGTGCTTCAGCTGTTTCAGGTTTCATTCTACTTCTTAAATTATCGTATATATGTCCACCAATACTAAAGAGACGTTCACTTTCAACAGATGATGGAGGAGCACTGAAATATTTCTTCACGCGTTTTGAAAGTTTAGGAAAACTATTTGCATGTTGTTTCCACGACGATTAAGGATCATCATTTCTTCAAATACACTGCATTGCAAGATAAGTGTTTCAAGTTCCATTATGAAATTTTTGGAGCATTCCTTAACTTGAGTATCTTCTAAAACTTCATCCAAATTGAAATTCCAAATATCAATGTGTCATTTTAGCGGGAGGGGGATCATCCGGATCTGAAACAGAAGGTTCCTGAGAAGTAAGGATTGGTTCATTGTGTACCACTGACGAACTTTGAGATGTCTCCAACGCTTCCATTTCATTACAAATCCACTTGATTTCGTCTTTTTGAATTTGACTTGACAAATACTTATACTTATAACGTGGATCGAGAACCATAGCCATGAGAATACTCTTGTTGCACTTATACTGAGCTAGCCTACTTTGTATTGAACTCAATAATTCCTCACTAGTAGCTTTAATTCCAGAATGATGTTCTTCCTGTTGTAAATACTTTTCGAACACGAAAATCGATGGGAAAACTTGCGAAATGCACGCATTTCCCTCGTTATTTGCTCCAAAGGTCGAAGTAGATCCACCAGTTTTTCGGGAGTGTCCATTGATTTGGAGTAAGTGAACACGAAATATTATTGTCCGCGCAATGCATCACAAGTGCTCGCTTTTCTCTATTATTCTCTCCAACATATAGAATGTCGAATTCCACCGACTGGAAATGTCCTGAATCAGTTCATGTACCGGTTGGCATGAACGGACTAAGAATATCATTTGAGTAGTGCAAATCAAAGGCGTACACATGCATAAAGAAATCGATAATCATTTAGATGAAATTTAAGTCTAAAGAGACCCATGAAAGATGGGTGTCACTGTTATTAATATTAAACAAATTAAAAATAATTTGGAAAATATGTCGGTATCCATTTCCCGATACCGATACTCCAAAAAGTGGCCGATATCACCGATACCGATTGATCAGTACATCCCTACCAACAGTAGTTAACATAACCTAACAAGAAGAAGAATTTGATAAAATATTTCAAGTACATACTCACCGTAGTCTGGAATTGAGCCTCTTAAGTTTTACGAACTACTTTTAATAAAAGATGTTTTTCGTTTGGTTTCTGGTGTTGCTATTCATCATTTATTGTCCTTTCTTTCTGGCTGACTTTCGTTCATCAAATTTAATATTACAGTTTCTGCAACCTTCATTACAAGTATACAAGGTGTGTATAAAGAGTACCGGGAACAATTTTTTCCTGACGTGACTGTACGTCGCACCACGCAGGCTCTGTGGTGGGGAGTCTGACCTTCAACACGCACCAGTCGCCTGCGAGCGTTCGTTCAGGCTTGATCGTGTTTTTAGTGGACCCCTATCGAGTGACTCGGTTCAAGCGCAAAATGCAGCGAACGATTGAACAGCGGTACTCCATCAAATATTGTGTTGGTCTGGGGAAATCGGGTACGGAGACGTTGGGCATGATTCGCCAAGTGTTCAAGGATGAAAGCATGTCACAAGCTTCGAATAGCACACTGCGTCATCACCTCGTCCAAAACGTCTCGAATGAGCAAATTCAAAGTGAAAGCCATGCTCATCGTTTTCTTGGACGCCAAGGGGGTGGTCCACTACGAATTTGTACTTGAGGGGTAGACAGTGAATGGTGATTTGTACCTTGACGTGTTAAAAAGACTGAAGAGAAGGGTAAACCGGGTGAAGCTACGCCTGAAATTGAAAATTGCATTACGACAATGCACCCAGCCACACCTGCTCAAGGTCACAGACTACCTGACGAAAAACGGCATCATGACGATTCCCCAACCCCCTTACAGTCTCGACTTGGAATTATTCCTCCCTCAAAGAAATCCACCATGGGACCCTTAGTACCGTCAAAGAAGCTTGCACGCGTACCCTTAAGGACTTTCCGGAATCCACCTACCAGGGAGCCTTCGAGTCGTGCAGAAGCCGCTGGCAAAAGTGTGTCGACGCTCAAGGGATGTACTTTGAAGAATTTTGAGGCATTGTAGCAATATCTGAAATAAATCTATTTTTCCGATACTTTTTATACACACCTTGTACACTTCGCTAAAGTGTACAGATTCACTTAGAGCCACTGTTGCCGAACTGGTTGCTGCTTGGGTTGGGGCGCTAAACAAGCGACTCGAAGGTCCCGGGTTCGAATCCCGGCTGTGGCATGCATGTGAATTTTAACTAGAATCGCATTCATAATCATCACGGGCCGAAAGACTATAGACTTTATAAAGTTAACGCTCCTAAACTTGTTTGAAATGGGCACGCAGGTTTTCCGATCAAGAACAAGAATATTAATATGATATTAACATAGTTTGTTACAAAGTTAATTTGGGGTTTTAGATCAGAAATAATATTTTGAAATCGTAGAGAAAAACTTTACGATTTTAAAGTAATATAAAGCTGTAGTTAGGAAGTATACGTACTTCCTGTATGGCTTGCGGTTACGGAACTCGCAAGTTAATCGCCGTAGTAACAAACGTTTGCCATTGTAATCTAAGCTGGGCAAGATCAAGTCAGTTTTCATCACAAACACCTACTTCTCTAAGATCCCTTCTAATATTGTCCTCCCAACGTCGTCTCGGTCTCACCAATGGTCTCTTTCCCTCCGGCTTTCCAACCAAGATGGAATATAATCTTCGTTTTAGAGATAAATGAAAATATTTCTATTGTGGAAATGGATCTGGGTTATACAACAAATTGCGAAATTGGTATATGTAACTTTACGTTTTACTATTTCTAAATTATATTGAAATTGACTGAATAACTGTTACGTTCGAAACGAAAAATTTGCATTTTGGTCGACATTTTGTACAAGATTTATAGAAATAAATGAACGTACACTGTTAAAGATTTTCCGAGACGTTCCTAATAAAAGTTAGGCAAACATAGCTGCTTGAGAATTTTCAGTAATTTGGCTTATAAAAGGAATCCATTATACAGTTCTGAGGAATGTTGGGAGCACAAGAAAAGAAAAGAAGTCGAAAAGAGATTTGAACACGGGTTCATTAGTAAAAGAAATCCAGCATCGTCCTGACTGCTTTAAATTTCCAGTTATAAAAGAAAACAGTATAGAGTATTAGAACTGTGTTGACTGAACCCCGAAGATATAAACTAAGTTGATCTCACGACTTACGCCACATTTTAATCATTTATGTAATTGTCAATTAGGGTTCGGAATTCCTGTTCACTCAAAATATTTCTTATTTCTACCAAAATAAATATTAACGAAATGGTGGCAGGAAACCCTTAATCAACATTGCATGCAGAGCTACAATAAGAAACAGTTCTTTCATTCTGTGCATGTGCAGAACTGAAAACGAAGAATATTCAGAAAATCATACAAAAAATCTCTGAGTTTTCCTCCATTGCAGTGAAACAATATAAAATACTAAAAATTCTGCGAAACTTCCCTTAGAATTCCTAGGAACGTTAATAAAAATTTTAATTGTGTACAGTACGTGACAAGAATTTGACTCTTTGTGTACTTTTGTACAAGGAAATAATCAAATACAAAGAAATTGAAAATAGCATTTACCGAACTCCACAGCCACACGAATCAATCAGTCTACAGTACTGACCTTGATCGATTTAAAAAAAACAATTCATAGGTATGGGTTACAGCACGTTCAAATATGCAAGATGAAAAGAGTGAAGTGTGTTTCCGGTAGGTGCTACTTTCAAACAGCGTGTTGCGAATCTTATAAACTGAAATTTGCATATTGGTATTTCAAATAAGCCGTGTTATTAGATTAAAATGTAATTCCAAAAATTCTAGCAAAGCATTGCTTAGTAGGTAAAAAAAACCTTACTGTGTCTAAAGCATACTATGTAAAATCATATCTCCCCTCGATGTTTGTCTGTCAACATCTTTCGACTGAGGAACTACTAGGGCTACGAAGGTAGTTGAGTTGTTCGGGAGGTCTCGGCGATACTTCACCAACGACGTATAGATAAACCAAATTTGACGCTCGCTACGTCTCACTTGATTTTTATGAAAAAACAATACTGTTTTTTATCGAATGTCACAGGTATATTTACGTGATATGTTGTGCAGAATTTCCTCTGCATAAACTATGAAGTTCATACAAGGAAAGTTTATATAATATTAGGCTTCATCAACAAGTACTGGGAAGCCTTATACAACCTCTATGTCTCTCTATCGAGAACTTTCGAATCAGGAACCACCATGGCTACGGAGATAGTTGAGGTGTTCCGCGACAAAAAAATATGATAAGTAAATGATGTACGAAAGATCTATATTACAATTTACACAGTTTGGGTTCTTGACGTATGCTTTACAGTCTTTACGGGATCAGTCTAGCAGATGCTGATACGAATGGGAGAGTGTCAACAGAAGAATCAGCCGAGAGAAAGCATGGTGATGAAAATTCGCAGAAGATAATGTATAATAATACAAAATAATGTCTGTATTTGTCCATCCCCGAAACAATCTCCAATATTGTTACTGAAAGATAACAGAAAATAGTTTGAAACTGATAACTGGCTACTTATATGACTTAGTCATATTTTAAAACTGCAGTTAAAAAATAATTATCAGAATGAAACTAATTGTCACGAGACTTCTAGTATGAAACAATATGAACAAAAGCATTAAATTAATATTATCGACATTAATGAAAATAAAGCTTATAGTCTCGATCGAGAGAGGTAAGTCTCGGTCTCGTCTGGATGCATATAGTCTAGGTCTCGTCTCGATTCCTGAATGTTAGTCTCGGTCTTGGTCTTGAATTCGAGACGAGACCAAGACAAGTCTCGATCTCGGTACCATGCCTAGTTATCGCTGTCCATTCATTTCGCAAACTCCGATTTTTCATGAATATGTAACCAAAGCGTTGCCAGATATATTCTCGTACGCGATTGAAAATTCCTTTAAGAAATTCGCTCATAGGGCACGAATTCACCTCTAAATAATTAGAAAAGTGGAAGAGGCTACAGTTTAGACCCTTTGTAAAATAAAACAGAGATATGTAAGGCATGGTAAAAATTGCTCCGTGTATCTTCCAGAGATAGCTATCCGGATGTGAATTTGAAAGTTATTTTTTATGTCTACGGGTACATAGTTATCAAGAATGGAAAAGGTAACGGGTAAGGTCAATCTTGGTATCATCCCGATATTTGGCTGGTGAAACTAAGGAAGCAACCTAAAATCAGGATGGCTGGCGTAGGTGGGAATCATATCCGCGTTATCTCTACAGTGCTTAGTAAAGAGGGGCTGGTTGAATAAATCCTGTTTATAATAATTTGTTGGTATAATAACTAAAGCATAATCATTCATTTCAGGTTTAGTCACTGAAGTTAAACTGATGCACTGTTCAAATGAATATCAAGCAATGGCCTCTGTAGGTGAGTTTCAAAATTTTATGTTATGTGAGCTAACTGTTATATTTTTTTAATGTAATAACTAGGGCCCCAGATTTTTAGTTTCATTTTTTTTACCATACATTAAACTGATAAATATTTGTTTTAAAAATTAAATAAGTACCAAATAAATTTCAAGTACAAACAAATTTGCCTTGATATATTAATAATTTACCGAACTAAAACAAAGGAAAAAGAGTTTTTTTTTTTTTTTTAAATAAAGAAAGAAATCATTATTCAAATTCCTGTTTTCTCAATATGCAGTTAAATATTACCATACTAAACAAAAACTAGGAGCAGCACTCACAATTATCTCCTCACTGTATTAAATATGAACTGCACTGCCTTTTTACATTAAATCTTAAACCGCAATCTTGTAACATCCCATGCGACTACCTTAATCATCCACCAGATGTTGCTGATGTGTGCCCGGCTTCTGGGCGTGGGATTATCCGATGTGTTGAAAGGCAATTAATTAATAGTAGGTGAAAGGGAGGAAAAAGACAACTCCTATCTGCCTACTGAAGACGAACTGGAGTAAGATAATAGCGTTTACCTGCCTACTGAAGACGAGCTGGAGTTAGGAAACAGAGCTTGGTGTGGTTTGGGCCGAAGCCCAAGGAATAATATCTCTCAACTGCTGGGAAGCTGCTTATATACATTTGCTTTGTGTGATCTTAAAATTTCGTGTGACGTAATACAGCATTTCCGAAGATACAATGTAGACCAATTCAAATATTCTCTACATACACACACATACTATATTACGTTATATGAATAAGTATCAAGCCCTAGACCTAAATTTTTGGTCTTTGATGCCATGTATTCAAATTTTATGCATCACATAAAGTTCGGTCGTAGAAGTTATTATTTTTCTGTACGCACAGTATAATTTATAAATGACCTAAAGATGAGTTTATACAATTATGTTTAAGGGGTGACATCTGTGATCAAAAATATTAAAAGTGACTATGAACATGATAACAGTGGAAAACAGTAACAATTTAATTTCTTTTTAATGCCGCATTCTTTGCAAAGCTGTATTAAAATGAATAATTTTACTTTGTTAACAGAGACAATGTACTACGTCACGCAGTTACCAGCTTGGCTGTACACGGCTACTCTGGAAGACATCCATACGTCAAATGGAAACAATAATTGAAGAACTTTAGGCAACTTTGGTTCAGGCTCAACGAAAATAAGAAAACAGCAAAGAGTGAAAGAAAGTTGAAAACAAATGTACATTCGTGCACGTTTAGCCTATTAACAGTAGGAGTTTCATGTATTGTTGGCAACTTTGCTTTTTTTTTCACCTGAAACGTTCAATTCATAGCCTCGTTTAGGTTCTTAACTCATTTTGACCGTTTTTAGGACCTATAGGATTCGCACATTTAATTAAGAAATGACTGAAAACGATGATGTATGTTATAATGGTGATGTAAGCAAGTGAGGAATAAAATAGGTTAAAACGAAAGAATCCGGGCTCTGGTAAAAACTAGTTTGTTCAGGCTATGGAAATTATATATATATTTCGATTTAAATAACGCAGTGATTTGTCTAATTGCCCGCAAAATATAGACAACAACTGTGCTGCTTTATGGTGTGTTGGAAGTAAGTCCTGTAATCCAACTTCCTTAGAGTGGTTGTGGGGAGGGCTTAGTTTCTTGCTGACAGAGAATGGTATTTGGAAGCAGTAAAACTAAAGTCACTTGTCATTTCTACGGGTTCAAATCCTGATTAAGACATCGGTGTTCAATGAATGGGGTCGAAGTTCATGGTCCATAAATAGACTATTTGTGGTATATTTTTTTTAAATCAAGTGTTGACGTAACGATTTATTCTTTTGTTACGTGTTTATTGTTATACATACGTATTTCAGAACAAGCGGAACAAGGTAGTGGACGTAAGGACTGTGGCGTAAAGGATGGTGCTCTTTCGACACAGGGTATGTTTTCTTTTTTTGGTAATACTTTAAAATATTTCAGAAAATGAACGGAATTGCACAGGCGTGAAGTGCATGCATGTTATGGTAACTGGACATATGGCTGTGTAAATTAAGAGTATTTGCTTTTTGTATGCTTAATAACTTTAATTATTTGTGTTATTTATCCTTTTTTCTGTTTGTGTAAAATCTTTGTGTTGGCCTTTATGATTTGTTGCGTATTCGTTGCATGCGATTTTGTTATGTATTTAACTTTTCTGAAATAATAATACAAGTGTCTTATGCTGAGTTAATACGCTGCAAAGGCAAATACAATAGCTGATAAACTAATTTAAATGGGGGTTTCTTATTGATGGCTGGCATTCTCCCGTAAGGCTCATTTTTATCTGAATTGTAACTTGTTGATAAATAAATGAAGTGCACTATGTGGTGACCTCATTATCATACAGAACTAGATCCAGTGGCTTCCACAGTGTGTTAAAATACTTATATCATGCTGTGCTCTTACTGTTGCCCGTCCACAGGTACTTTGATTCTTTAATTTGCTTCTGCTGATTAAAGAAGGGTACATGCATGTACACTAATTTCACTTTTTTGTATGTGTATGGACATGTCAACTATTGTGATTTCCTCTTTACGCCTGCTTAAAGCGATAATGAAATCTCTTGAATGAGTCCAACAAGTACGATCATGCAATATTAATAATATTTAATGACCACCGTGCTCCTGTGGTCTAATTAGGTCTAGTTACGGACTTCGGATCAATGCTGTGGGTGCACGTAAATTCAGGTCTTTTTGTCAACCAGTGATAGGTGAACAGTTTCATCATACAAATGTCGGGATGATGCCGAAATAAGGCCCTGGTTGCTACTTTCCCTTTCTTTTTCTGAAAGAATACTCGCCGATAGATATCATCTTTCAAATTTGTGATAGACTTGAAAGTTCTTCACACTCCTGAGAGATGACTTCTCTCAGCGAGCACTCTTCAGGGAATATGCCGGCCTTACTGTCGATACTGTACTGACATTCGCCTGATGAAATGAAAACCTTAGTCAGTATGGCCGACAGCAGGTTTTCGAACCTGCGTGGATCCACTGTGGCTCAGTTGGTAGAGCGCTCACTTCTGGTATGGTTGTAGGATCGATCTCTGCTCATGCCATGTGGGCTTTGTGGTGGACAAACACTATGTGCGTGGGTTTTCTCGGGATGCTCCCGTTTCCTCTCACTTTCTTCATTCCACTAATTCATCCCATCATCATCCATACGGCCTGAGCCATAGTTGTCTAAAGGCCTTAAAATATATTCAAATCGAACCTGCGTACTTCTCTAGCGCTCATTCTAAGTCCGTGACTGTAACCACTAGATTATGGGGCTTGGGCGTAATACTTTCATCTAGATCGAAATTCAAATTTATTTTCATAAAGTGACCAAATGTACGTATATTGAAACATCTGGTATAGGAGCGCCCTGTTAACATAATTGATAATAGCACGCTTTCCTACGGAGCACGTCATACTTCCAAGTTCAAATTTAGCAGGCTGTCAATGATCTTAGTAGTTTGTTGGGACCCTTTTAAACAGAACCGTGAAGTCGAAGTGGATCGTCTTCCTAGTAGGATATTCTAATATGAATGCACTGCATTACAACTCTAAGAACAAAGATTGTTTGTGCTCGATCTATTGAGTTTACAGAAACAATTTTTATTAAGATATAGACGTGCAGAAAGTGACATTGCTGTAAATAATGTATGAGAATTTTAAAATGTCTACCGTTCATGAAAATCATGAAATTTAGCTTCGGGACATGGATTCTTTTTCTTACAAAGTTGAAGATTTCGTTCAATCGTCTTTCCTCTCGCTTCTTCGCACTTCCACGACAATGTTAATTGTTGACATATCGCGAATTTCTATGTTGTGTAGGGATTTTGTATGTTCAAACTATGAGATACTGTTCCACGTAAGTGTGTTTCCTTTTTTATTTTAATTTTTAACTTTAAACAAAATATATGAATCGTTACAAAGTTCGATTTTTCTACTTTCCAGAGAAGAGAAACAATTTCTCAGACACGTAGAATACTGAGTTTGCACATGCTCCTATCCCACGCTTAGGGTTGTTTCGGAGAACAAAGCTAGGGATAATTTTGCATATGGAAGGAAATCCTAATCATCCCGCTCGTGTCAACCGAACACTGATCATACAAATCTGTTGGAACCATAATTGTCATTAAGATCGCGGAAAAGCCAAGAATTTTGCACCACGAACAAACAATTTGTAGTAAAGTTATTGATACTAATATTAATGTTTGTATATTTTATTTTCTGTTCGTGAATCAATGTTATGTCTATATATTATTTACAGATAAAATATTCAATGATTCAGTCCATGGGCACATAAGGATACCATCTGTTTGTGTTAAAATTATCGACACAATAGAATTCCAGCGTTTGAGAAACATTAAGCAAGTTGGTTCCTGTTACTTTGTCTTTCCTGCAGCATGTCATAATCGCTTTGAACATAGTCTAGGGTAAGTTCTCATATGTGTTTCATATTCATCTTTCAAACGTTTAACGAAGTTTCCATTTTAAGTTTCTATCGAAGTCCTTTCCCAAGAACGTGACGCAAATATTCTCATACTTTCAAGTGATTAACGTAGCAGACATTGGCTTGATAGTAGGAAATCAGGCGGGTTCAAACCCCACTGTCGGCCGATCTCAGTTTTACTAGGCGAATGCCGGGATGGTACCTCAGATAGGGTCCGGAACGCTACATCCTTGGAAGTATGATTGTCAAGGGACGTCATCCATCAGAAGGGCTCAGGTCATAGATGCCTTTTCAGCCCATAAATGTAAGTTAAAAATCAAACATTGAATGTACAGTGGGAGAACTTTATTGGCAGCATGTTGGCCTCTTCGGCAAGGGATTCCAAGTCTTGAGCTTGATTTGTGGCATCTTGACTACAATTTGATCAATCGCAGAAAAACTTAACCATAAACACAGTTATTTATCGAAGTCCCCTTTTTCCAGAATCAGGTAACTGCATTTCATTTCACAATACACTGTGACGACTTTATACCCATCTTGTTACTACTGAGAACGGCTATTTTTGATTCTACCATTACGTAGCTCAGACAAAGCCCAACTTTTCGGAAAACTTCGTCAATCCTACATGCTCTTTTCCCTTTCACTTCCCCAGATGAAGCCGATAGGTAAATTGGCGAAACTAGTAGTGTTCGTAATCGCCACATGTTTGGTTCGAGAGGAGGAAACCCAAGTTGAAGGTAAGTTATGGGAAGTAGTTTATCCATTCCTGCTTTATGTCATTTTTTTTTCTTTTAATGTGTTGCCTTCATAAATGTTTATAAAAACCACTACAATGGTAATTCACTCCACCGAAAATCATAGTAATGATCAAGATCAAATCCTGAGATATATACCATATCAAACGCGTGTTCCTATACGCATGTATCTAACATAGTTATAACTGAGCACATTAAAAAAAAATGGTGTTAGAAATTTTAATAGTAAGTCTCTGGAATTTCAAACGAGTTATAGGTACAGCCTATTCCAAAAAGGATGACCACATTAATTAGGCTGTTTTGAGCTGAAAATTCTCTAAGTCCAACTTCGGGTATCTTCGGAAACAGTAAACCAAAGATGTCAGGTTCGAGCCCTTAAAGGTAAGGTGAACCTTCGCACTT
Source organism: Lepisma saccharinum (assembly GCA_022664845.1). Taxonomy (NCBI): domain Eukaryota; kingdom Metazoa; phylum Arthropoda; class Insecta; order Zygentoma; family Lepismatidae; genus Lepisma; species Lepisma saccharinum. The sequence continues at coordinate 747 of JAGDQP010051239.1, read as the reverse complement.
GGGAAAAATGTATGCAAATGCGTTTTTCTTCTTTTTAGTGCAATAAGACGTGTTGAAATGTTATTAAGTGTAGAAAAAAGTAATATTCATTTAAATACGTAATGATACAGTATTTCCAAACTATGCATACACGTGATGGTTTTGTCCGCACGTAAAAGCACATTTGCAATGAAAGTGAAGACAGGGAATATAGTTCTCGCATTGATTATTACAATAAACAAGACAAAGGAGAGAGAAAAAACAACGGCATTTGCAACGGATATAAATGTGATTGTCTTGGATACCCAAAATTCAGTTATGTTTCTTCAGCACGAGTTCTATCAGGAAGTGTGTATTAGATGTGATCAGGTTAGCTCAGTGGTAAAGTGCGTGGCTTCTATTCGTGAGGTCCTGGGTTCGAGTCACCTTTGGGCCCAACCTTTTTATGTAATTATATATTCCTCAAAACATGAATACGTAATTAGATAAAATAAGTACAGTAAATTAGGTCAGTTTTATATGTATTCATACAATCATTTCTGGACATAAGTAATTAATATGTTTAAAATATAACATCAGAGAGGTGGTGGTTGTTGACAAAACGTCGGTGTATTATATGTGAATGTTAAATACAAATCAAGTAAATTATGTAATTGCAAAAGTAAGTGTGTGTAGTGTATTTGTCTTCAGCTATTTGTCATACGGAAGTTACTTCTCATTATTCTCATTACAGTATGGGATTTACGTTCTTGAAATATAGTCAGAGGC
>JAGDQP010051238.1:0-14061 GCA_022664845.1 Lepisma saccharinum | reverse complement strand
AAACCGAAATTGCATTTAAAGTTTTAGCAGAGATTACACAGGGTCTTCCACTTGTTAGCGCGAGGGACTATTTTCATAATAACTAAATGCACAAAACCTTGAAAGCGCCCATATACTCGCCATGCCCCTTATTACGTTCACCAAGCTGCAAGAAAGCCTGGTAATTGTAATAATTACTATATTCACATGTATGTAGGTAAAATAATGCAAGACGACGAATACAAGTTTGGTATAAAATTCCATAAATTAGCCTCTTAGCGCTATTTTATAGATTATACAAAAAAATGAAGATTACAAACCCGATGTGGTCATGGAGAAGCAATAAAATGTGGAATTCCATGATATTTCCTCAAATTGCACTTTAATAACCAGCTTTTATAATTCAGTGGTTATGAATGTACAATATATTTTTTTTTGTTTGCTGGGAGTATGCCCCAATATTGGTTGCATACAGTCGGTCGAATATTAAAATTACATGCGAAGAACATTGCTTGCTTTCCTGCACGTGGCTTTAATTACATTATGGTGGTTCAAACTGTGCCCTATTGGTCTCAGAATTGAGAAACTCGCAAATTTGTACGCTCATGCAGAAATTCGCTCGCTTCCGTGATATGGCTGTTCGAATTGAGAAACTCGCGGATTGGGTCGGTGAAGCAGAGATTACACAAAGTTTCCATTGTAATTAAACTCGTCTGGCACCAGGACCTGTAATGAATGGGTCTATTATATATTTATCGGGGCTACAGCAAAAATTATTCGTCCCCTGTAGTGTTTGCACAAAATATGGGATTTGTTACGGCCAACAAAAAACCAAATAATGTTACCTTCGGATGGTATTTCGGTGAATGGGTAAATAAGACATACAAATACTGATTTAAGTAAAATTCGCCTTATTATTAGGCGTTTGCTGCTCTGATTGGCTAAATAAAACATACAAAACATGTGTTAGACGTCGTTCGACCCATGTCTTGAGGGTAGTTTGTGCTTTTGTTACTTCGGAGAGTTATATTTAGCTATAAAAGAGACATTTTTGCATGTCATTCAGTTGTAATTTAGTAATAATGTATCGTAGAAAAAAATTAATCGGGGAATATTCAAAAAAATTATAGGGTTAAAGATGAATACTCCACATCGTAACTTGGTGTTCGTTATTGAGAAAAGCTATATTGTTTAAGTAAAAACACCTGAAACAGTCTAATTAAGTGCTCGAATTTTGTCAGAGAGACATTAGAACATATGTTTGCGGTGTTATTGGAATTTGAAAATAGTCGTATTGGAGAGAGTTTGCTTAGATTTTCTCGGGAAGATACTTACACAGTTGTACATTAAATACGGAATTAAGGTTAATTCATTAAAAAATGTGTGTATTTCACGCTTTGCGACAACATCGAGTACTTGTAGTATGTATTTTAAGGAGAAAGGGACAAGGAACATTGCTTGCTGCATTGTGCGTGGTTTTGATTGTACTACCACCTACTCTTTCCAAGATATGGTGGTTTTAATGTTGCCCTTTTGGTCTAAAAATTGAGAAACTCGCAAATTTTCACGCTAATGCAGAACTTCTCTCGCTTTCATTGATGTGGCTGTTCGAATTGGGAAACTCGCAGATTGGGTCGGTAAAGCAGACATTACACAGGGCTTTCACTGTAACGGAACTCGTCTGGCGCCACGACCATTATTATTGCACAAAACCTTGAATGCGTCTATTATTCACCGTGGCCGCAGCAAAAATTATTCGGACCCTGTAGTGTTTGTACAAAATATGGGATTTGTTACAGCCAACAAAAGACAAAATAATGGCGTGAGAGATGTTTTCCAGCTGCATGGGGAAATAAGACATACACATTACTGTTTTAGCAGAATTCACCCTAATATTAAATGTTTGTTGTTTTGAATGGCTAAATAAAACATACGAAACGTGTATGAGACGTCTTTCGACCCATGTTTTGAGGGTAGATTGTGATTTAGATACTTCGAAGGGTCATATTTAGCTATAAAAGAGATATTTTAGCATGTAATTCAGGTAGAAAATAGTCTTTTATTTGTAAGGTATTGTAGAAAAGAATAATTTGGGTGATATTGTAAGAATTTATAAGGTAAAAAGTGACAAATATGAACACACCGCCTCGTAAGTTGGTGTTTGTTCTTGGGAAAGGAGAAAAGTGACATAGTTTAAATAAAAACACCTGAAACAGCCTAATTAAAAGCTCGTATTTGATCAGAGAGACATTCAACATCATTTTTGCACTGTTATTGAAATTTGAAAATAGTCGTAATGGAGAGAGCTTGTTTAGATTTTCTCGGGAAGGAGTTTGCACAAGTGTATATTAAATGAGGGAATTAAGGTTAATTGCTTAAGATGCCATAATTTCGTTTATACGGCATGTTTTTTCTTTCCTAATGTGAAATATTTATGACTAAATTAGCTGCAACTTGCTTTTATATTCACATTCTTATGATTTTATTTTTAGAATACTCTGCAACTGATTGTCGGCTAATAATATTAACTAGATTTTTTAGATATTCTTACGCATTTTCAAAACCAACTTGGTAACTAGTATGGATAGAATACGAGCTGTTTAAGGAGTATAGTCAAAAGGCATATTTAAGTCAGCCATGACATGTTGGGGGTCTATAAAAACCTGCCCCCTCTCACAAGACCATACACTAGGTAATAATTGGATGACGAAACCAATAAATTGTAGAGAGAACTAAAATGTAACTTAGTCTGCTGAAGGTGAATGAGGGACCAATGGCTATTCGCAAGTGTACTTTTGTTCCCTTCGAGTGTATCCTGGCATCTTGAAGAGTCCTTTTACAATATTCTCTTGGACTCTAACCCATGAGTGTGTAGACTTAAGCAAGGAAAATACTCTAAGAAAAAAGTATTTAATTTTTATTTTATTAAATGTTTTCGTAACAAAATAAGTTTTCTAAGAAAATTTTAGCTTTGATTTTAAAAAAGTTTTATAATATAAATATTTTATAAAAAATATATTCGTAACAAACTTCCTTCTATAAAAGTAAAACAAAAAAATTATTTTGTGACCCTAAAATATTTTTTCTTAAATTTTTATTTAATAGTTGTGTAAAATAATATTTTGTAAAGAATAGTTATGAATAAGTTTTGAAATAAAATGCAAACTAGAATATTTGGTAACATTTTATTATAATATAATTTGTTTTTGTGTTATTATTTTATAAAGTTTGTATTCAGACACAAGACTGTTTTTATTAGTTGTGAGGAAAAGAACTATTGTTCAACAGTTTATATTATCTCTGTTATTATAAGGGTTTGGTATTATTTTGGAAATATTTAGTTTCAATATTTTTTGTTTATGCACAATAAAATTTTCTACAAATTACGTGTTTTAACCCTATACGAATACCAGTTCTGGTGTATATTTACCTTTAGAAGGAGTGAAAATTTTGTTAGGTAGTACAATCAAAACCACGCACAATGCAGCAAGCAATGTTCCTTGTCCTTTTCTCCCTAAAATACATACTACAAGTACTCGATGTTGTTGCAAAGCGTGAAATACACACATTTTATTTAATTAATTAACCTTAATTCCGTATTTAATGTACAACTGTGTAAGTATCTTCCCGAGAAAATCTAAGCAAACTCTCTCCAATACGACTATTTTCAAATTCTAATAACACCGCAAACATATGTTCTAATGTCTCTCTGACAAAATTCGAGCACTTAATTAGACTGTTTCAGGTGTTTTTACTTAAACAATATAGCTTTTCTCAATAAGAAACACCAACTTACGATGTGGCGTATTCATCTTTAACCCTATAATTTTTTGAATATTCCCCGATTAATTCTTTTCTACGATACATTATTATTAAATTACAACTGAATGACATGCAAAAATGTCTCTTTCATAGCTAAATATAACTCTCCGAAGTAACAAAAGCACAAACTACCCTCAAAACATGGGTCGAACGACGTCTAACACATGTTTTGTATGTTTTATTTAGCCAATCAGAGCAGCAAACGTCTAATAATAAGCCGAATTCTACTTAAATCAGTATTTGTATGTCTTATTTACCCATTCACCGAAATACCATCCGAAGGTAACATTATTTGGTTTTTTGTTGGCTGTAACAAATCCCATATTTTGTACACTTCGCATCATAAAACTTGCGACAACGAACGCCGTGCAGCTAGGCAACCCAAATGGCACCTTCTTATCCCATAATCGTGTCTGGTAAACAGACCCCTCTTTCTTCGTCCTTCGTCACACCCATAGTAAAATCAGCAAACATCATGAGCACGTTATTTCGGTTGTTTTTTGTTTTTTTCAAAATAGACATGTATTAGTATCGAATTCTATCGATAAAATGAAAGAATAAAAGCGAGACGAAACAATATACGTATGTTGACGGAGGGAGAGATTTAAACACACAATGAAAAATTGAAACCGATGGGTACCTTCAGGCAAAGGCAGAGAAATTAGAGAGAGAGGGGGGGAGGGGAGAAAAGAAGAAGATGGAGTACAGATAAAAATATGGAATTTAAATGTAGTAAAAAAGAACCTAACATTATAAAGTGCAGTGCTCACAAATCTAACAGCAAGGTAGAAGGGACTTTTGGATTTTATATGTTTTCAGGGCTATTCGAATATATAAAGGGCGCTCGAAAATTCATTTAGTCCCTTTCAATATTGCGACCAAAGTCAGATTAAATATTCACGATTTCCAGTGGAGACACATTTAGGATAATGTCAAAAGTGTAACACACATGATTTGTTTGTGTGTGGTTCGCCTGCAAATTCGGTGGGGCTCTTTGAACGTACTAGTTCGGAATACATTATAATCATGAATTCCGCCAGGATTTTCAGATTGGCGTGTGTAAAGTCAAAATTGGGAGGGTGCAGGTAGCTTTACAATGTTTCCGTCAACTTTTGACAGTGAAAATAAAGTAAAAGTTGGGGATATTCTCAAGGATTTGGAGCTGACCCCCCTCCCAGTTGCCGAGGTCTGGCGGAATCAATGATTGTAACAAACCATGTAGATACCGTGGTCCATATCTTCCATTCCAGACTAGTACTGTAAATTGAGCATACAAAGAACATGAATGGGTAATAATTTTTCTGTTTAATTTCTATCAGAAAGAGGCAAGATTATAATTCCAAACTGTCAAAATGAAAAGTTCCAAATGTTCAAAAGCAATATTCGTATGTTCCTACAGGCATACCAGACATTACATGTTGCACATTTCAAAAGTGAAAAAAAGAACACATTGAATATTATGTTGATAAATTTAATTATAGGAAGGAAACGAATTTTTTGCCAAACTAATATAAAAATAATTCTTCTCTTGAAATAGCTAAAAAAGGGGACTATTTTCTACTCATATCTTAATACGTATCTTTTCCGAACATGCCACTCTAGATTCCACCTATTGTGAATATAACTCTTTAATTATTACAACATTAATGAACTAGTGTTCATAACAATTCGCACAGATGGAATAAATCCGGCAGAGCTGAAACGGGCCCCGACTGTGGGGGGATGCTGGTTAGGTTTTGGACTCTCATCAGGTTTAAGATTCGAACGCATTCTGACGCGGTGATTCGATGTGTGATTTGATAACCTTGAACATGAAGGAGATATTTATTGTTTCATTGCGTTTGAACAGTGTTTATTTCAGGGGTGCCCAGAATCGGAGATGTTATCCCGAGAACACGAAAAATACGACCTCAAAATTCCCAGTTAAGTAGATTTTCCAGACCGGGTCAATCGGGTTATCGGGTCACTCATGTCTGGGTCAGTCCCTATCACCGATTCATCGAAAGTGACCCGAATTTGGCTGGGGAATAAGCACAAACAGAGAGAGAGTGTGTAAATTAAGAGAAGAAATAAACATGAATATATATAGAGAGAGAAGTAAAAGAAAAGAAAGAAGCAGCGAAGACACGATAACAATACATCAAGAAAGAGAGGAAGAGAGAAAGATCAATTAAAAATATGAAAACTACATTATCATTATGCTAAACAGCACCCACACCTGTTTACTCGGATTCTGACCAGTGATACTTCGTTAAGTTCTCCACAATCCGGAGATGAATCTTTGTTTGAATACTTCAGTGTATGCGAAAAATAAACTGACTGATGGGGAATCGAACACAGGTTTTCAAATTAGAAGTCCAGCACGATAGCGATACTCCACAGACGACTTAACCCAAGACGTGGTTAACAAATGTTATAGTGGTTGTTTCTACGAATAATAACATGAAAATGGATACTTCATATCAATGTCGTGCTCTTAACTGTCCCCCCTGAGACTTAATTTGTACTTTTCCAACCAACATTCGTACATCGTCTTCCTCTCCATAATGACTCGTGTTTCATTCTACAGTCGGAAATATTATTCGTTTTTTATGAGAAGTGATTATTAGATTCTCCACGACCGCTTTGTAAAAAAACCTTGGCTTGAACAGGATTCGAACCTGTGTTGCTTTGCTTTAGTACATCAAATTCCGGCACTTTTCCTCTACTCCATTTTGCCAACAAAATATTGAAGCTATGAATTACTAAGTTCATGTTTGGAAATAGCCAACTTCGTTCTGTAAGTTCTTTAAACCAAAATGCACGCTAAAAGTTCTTCATTCAATCACTTATAGACAAATTAGTGCCCACTAATATCCAAAATAACAAAAGTCCAGGAAAAATGAAATAAACAATAACAGCTGATGCAGTTTCTATGCGTCGTGGAAGTTCAAAGTCACGCTTATAGGAATAAGTATTATTATTATTATTATTGCAGTGGAACATCCGATAACTGACAGTTTTATATTTCCTGTGGAACAGCATCGAATATTATGGAAGTAAATTCTGCTTTGTTTTTCTCTGAAAATATATTTCATAGAGCAAAAGTTCTATGATACGAATATTTACGTGTTTTTAAACTACTTCGTTTCTCATTCTATGCATGTGTTTAAAATGACTCCCTTGCAAGAAGGATATTCCAGGATTGTTACATTTCAATTCCTAATATTCCGGGAGTATTCGTGGGTAATTAGAAATATGCCAGAACTTGTCCCGGGATTAGAATACTTGGTATCGTGAAAAAATACACCGAATATTTCTAATATATTCCCATAGAATAAAATTAACCTTGAATATTAGATAAAGATGCACGTTACACTGCAAAATCTTGTTTTGTACGCTACAAGGATAAAACGTATAGTAGAAAGTTAAAATGTAATTGGAAAGTTAACAATAATCCTGAAATCTTCGGAAGGCGGACATTGACATAACATGTATATATAATGTATTGAAAATATTCAGGCATGAATAATGCTGGTATATAGTGAGAATATATCTCCCTTTCTATTGTGTAGAACCTATATTTATTGCGTACTGTCTGGGAGTATTTATTCAGTTACTTAACTTTAATTTAATGGCCAAACATGTGCTGTGGGGTCGAAAGTTCCTCGCATATTTAAGGGACAATTTCCATCGGCGTAAAAAAAAACAAAAAAGTATTTCGGGAACATAATATTTAGTGTCTTTTTTGTTCAAAGAAAGTAAATTACCTGGGCCCGCAGGGCCACCCAGCCTGGACTTCTGGCCGATTAGGCCACTTTCGTCCTGGGCATAATGTAATTTTATGCTAAATATTGCTATTAGATCAAAACACAGAAACTACACCAGAGCACACGCGCTCCCACCAGCAAACAACCAGAATTTTGCCTTAACCGTATGAATTGGAAGTGTGCATTAAATTTAGATTTCGTTTAAATTAATATCATATTTAACGAATTAACCAATCGATATTTATTAGAAGGCCAAATTGTAGAGACTATTTGAACGATTCTCCCAGCAATTATATTAATTTTCATTGCCTTACCATCCTTACGTCTTCTTTATTTAATTGGTGAAATCAATAAGCCCTCCGTAACCCTAAAAGTAATTGGCCATCAATTATACTGAAGTTATGATTATTTAGACTTCGCCCCCACAGAATTTGATTCATACATAATTCCAATTTAATGAAATAAAATAAATAACTTTCGAATTCTAGATGTAGGCAATCGAGTAACCCTACCATTCAAAACAGACATTCGAGTACTGATTACAGCAGCAGACGTTCTTCATTCGTGAACTATACCATCTATAGGACTAAAAGCAGACGCAACTCCGGGCCGCCTAAACCAAGTAGAAATAAATGAAAACGAATTGGCCTATTCTTTGGACAATGCTCAGAAATTTGTGGTGCAAATCATAGTTTCATACTAATCGTTATAGAAACCTTCCCCCATCAACAATTTATCAACTGAATATTAAGCATAGCTCAAGAAGCTTCATTAGGTGGCTGAAAATAAGCAATGGTCTCTTAAACCAAAATAAAGTAATATAAAAATTACTCCTAATGAAAAGTTAGTTAAACTATTATAACATGGCCCTGTCACAGCCAAATTACCATAAACTATATGGTACTATTTGATTCCACAGATATCCCTCTTAAAATAACTACTACTATTTATTTTCTTCTCAATTACCTACCTAATTTTTGCTTCAACCATATACTTTAATATAACCCCGACCCAATTAAATACAAATAAAATAAACATTAATAAACTCTTTTTAACTTGAAAATGGTTCCTAACCTATTTTCAGTATTCGACCCAACTTCATCCATAATATTCCTACCAATTAATTGACTCAGTACCATCTTAGGCCTATTAATTATCCCAACATTACTTTGATTTTTAGCCTCACGAACAACAATTATATGAAATATCCTAACACTTCATAGGGAATTTAAAACAATTGTAGGACCCAGAAACACCCGTAAAGGGTCCACATTTCTTTTCATTACCGTGTTCGCATTTATTACATTTAATGACTTTATAGGCCGTTTCCCCTATATTTTTTACAAGATCTAGCCACTTAAGATTTACACTAACTCTCGCCCTCCCACTATGACTGATCTTTATATTATACGACTGAATTAATAATACTCAACATATATTCACCCATCTTCTACCGACAGGAACCCCCGGACCCGTAATATCATTTATACGAGGGCTGATCAACAAAGACAGAGTGATTGTTGTACCGCAGTTTCCTTTGTTGGCGAATGCCGGCACGTTTGATAGTTGAAAGATTTGTGTTTCATGTATACTCTCACTAGGTGGCAGCACTGTCTTATCTGTAGGTTGGGAGTAATCGGCTGTGTTTTAGACACTGCTTCCATTTCGCCTCACAACGTGCTGTGTATATGCATACAATGAAGGTTTCACGAGAAGAACAGTATGGAGCAATAAAGTTTTGTTTTCACTTGAACCATACAGCTTCTGAAACATACGAAAAGCTCAAGCAAGCTTACGGTGAAAGTGCATTACCTCGAGCAAGTGTTTCGGTGGTTCAAAGAATTCAAGGAAGGTCGAGTTTCATGCGTTAAGGGAAAGAGGTACAGTTAGACAGCATGCTAACATTTTTGGTCATATTACAAAAACAAGAAAGTCAATTTAGAAAAGCCCTAATACGGAAGTGGCTAAAGAATGTCTCCTTCATATAAAAATGTAATGGAAATTTTAGGATCAAAACTAAAGTTATGGCATAATTTTAAATGTAGATGTTATTGACGCCATACATTTTAAATGGGAGAGAAATATGGAGAAGAAAAATATTTATTTTCTTCGTGTAAAACGTGGCTTATTTTTAAAAATCGTTGACAGGGCACTTCTTTTAAGTATCCTCTTTCATTTTATTTATCTTTCCCCTCCATCCTATGTACCAATTCTTTGTGAAGCTATTAAAAACGAAATCCCTATAGTAATATATGGGATTTTAAGTTGTACATACCAGCCTCCAGATGCTCAGATTTACAGTTGTGTTTCATTTCCCTTCCTTCTTTCTTTTTTCCCTGGTGTCCAGAGGAAGAAGGAAGGTATAAGGGGAGGTATAGGCGTTATGTGACATGAGATGGAGGGGAGATTCGAAACAGGCTTTCTTCATGTCTGAAATGTTACCAGACGTTTCTATTCCCCCCCCCCTCACGAGAAAAAGGTCGACATGAGACGAATGGTTTTGTCTACAGGATTGGGGCCTTATAAATACCCGTACTATTTTGACGTAGAACTTTCAAGGAAACAAAAAATTGAAGTCAATTACTCGGTTGATTTAATTGAATGACAGATTAGGAAGGTAAATATTCCAGCGGAACTTAGCTTTGGAAACTTTTTTTTTGCGAGAAAATAAATGATCAAAACAAAAACCTATAATAACGCAAGCAATTTCTGAACCTGCGACGTACAGAAATATATTTCTTTATTTGTCTCCAAATACGACCACATTTCGGTCATTTTACACTGGATATATTTGACAATTATGCGAAGGATCTTGTTAAGTATCAATAGTCCCTGGCCTTATCCAAGGTACCATTCAGCATTTGCCTAATGTAGACAAGGAAGGCAGGTACCGGGAATAGAATGATATCCGATTAATCGAACAATTCATTGTTCGCATATTCGAAATCCGATTATTCGAATAATTTTTATTATCCGAATAATTATCCGGAAAACGGATAATCGAACATTATTCGGATAAACGGATAATTGAACATTATCCGGATAAACGGATAACTGAATATTATCCGGATAAACGGATAACTGAACATTATCCGGATAAACGGATAATCGAACATTATATTATCCGGATAAACAGATAATCGAACAATTATCTGTGGAACAGATAATCCATGAATTATAGTGGATCCCGGGAAGATGCCACACATTTTATTCTAGGAGACACTGTGCAGTAATTAAAAGAAATAGAAAAGCAAATTTTTGCACAAAAACATATTGAACATTGATGTTCATACTGACGGAAGTATATCAAACTAATTGCATACACAATGGATATATTTACTGTTTCTATCAGGCATGTTTTCAGGGGAGTTTGTCCCCCGAAAGGTTTACAACCGCCCTCCCAAAAGAATTAATGTTAACACTGAAATACGTATATAATAGTATATTCTGTAATATGGTTCATATTATTTGGAGTTTTAATTTTATTTGTGGCCTTAGGCATCTAAGGCTCAGGCCGTGATAGGGGAGGAGAAAGGATTCGGGAAGGCGTCGGCCAGGGCCTATGTTAAAGGCACCATCCCGGCATTTTCCTGGTGACAGGAAAAACTCTGGAAAAGCCTCAGTCAAAATGGTCGGCTGCTGGGATCGAACCCACGACTCCCGAATGCTACGCCAACACTTTACCACTAAGATGTTATTTTTAGGTTAACTAAGGAAGTGCAATATATTGTTAAAGTAACATTTGTGTATATTGTTATTTTTTATTTTTATCACATTACAGTCAATATTAACTGTTTATAATTTTCGTGAGCCTCCACAAACCCCCCGAATAAAATGTCCTGGAAGAAACATTGGATATAATCTTATTGGTCTTCAAACGTACATATCAAATAACGAATCTTGCCCAATCCATTAGTGTAAGATACCCACTTATTTGGGGAAAGATGTCTCATATATTATAATTAAGATAAACGACAACAGTAGTGATACTTCCTGACTTCGTTTTCTATAATGTGACTAAAATACATGAACAAGTATGGATATCTTGCCACTACTGCTTAAAAGCGCAGATTTCTCTCCCTTATGTAATAATGGAACATACGCCAATTTAATACAGAAATAACCTTAGGTTTTGTGTGAAATATATAATAAATCACACCCATATTTGATCCACTACTGGATGAGGTCTTTCCCCGGAGGGAGGAGATTGGCTTACTGCTACCACGCTGACTTCTTATATAATATTCTTATGGCGTACATTCTATTGAACATGTATCGAGTATACGTAACGCGTTGTAGTAGAGCGTTGGCCTGTGTTCCATAAGCCCTGAGTTCGATACCTGCGTCGGTCATCTGGACTGAGGTTTATCCAGTAGTATTCTTAATCACACAAGGTTAATGCTGGGATGGTACTTTCGAAACTAGGCATTGGCTGACTTCTCTCCTACATCGTCACCCCGCCCGTATTCCGGCCGGAGCCATATATAGTTATCTAGAGGCCATAAACGAAATTCAAATTCTATTGAATACGTACCCAGACTACCATTTACAAAATGTCCTTATTGACTCTCTTCTATTCAAGAAGAATAGTTCAAAAAATGAGTGTCTAACCAGAAAACAATGAAAATAGTCTTATTTGATAGAATGTACTTAGGTAGTGGGCATCAAATGGCGTACTGCCCTGTTCAAGTGTATTTTCTACGCTGTCATGGAATTTAGTCCGATTCTAAGCTGTGTACTGAGTAGAGAAAAATATTTTTAAGCTAAAACAAGATTTTTGGGGGAAGTACTTGTTTCGTTTCCACGTGACATTCACTACATTCTCTTAGGGAGGATACTGACTAATTCGTTCACACCATACAATTTTTCCATTTAGGACCATTGTTATAGAATTCCATTACTATAGGCATCTTTCCCCGATGGGTATCTTCCCTCAATCCGCTCTTCCTCAATCCACTCTGTAGGAAGAGCGGATTAATACACATTTAAGCGAAAACTGTTATGCATTTAGCTATTGAATGAAATTATATTTATGGCCATTTGGCTCAGGACATGAAAGGGAGAGGGAAGATGAAGGAAGTCAGTATCTAGTTTGAAGGTACCATCCCACAAAAATCCGGAAGTTTCCGTGCAAAAATTAGAGCCCACTTTGATTATTATAGAAAGGCTGTAAAACTCTTAGACCATCCTTACTAATGCAGTAATCATTGGATTTATTAAATGTCAAAATTAAATTAGCAATCTGTTTTGAATATTAGTTTTATATTTTGAATGTTTGTATTGTTATTGATGGTAATTTCGATCTGTGTCTAAATTTATAAGTATAAAATTCATATAAATGAAACAGTCTATATGAACTGATTGACTCCTTTTCTTCTTAGAAAGAAATCGAATTTGTAAAATAAGTAATTAAAGATTCTCCACTTAAAAATGAATTGTCTTAAGGTGCCGTTGAAGTACTACGTAAGCATTCAAGTCGGGAGGGGGTCAAGCGTTGCTTATTTCTTCTGACAATAGGGGAGGGAGATCAGAGCAATATTTACGTAAGATCGCTAAAAAAAACTTGTTAGTCTAGATTTAGGTACTTTTTTTTACTACGAAATAACGATAATAAACTTGATGTGTTTTACGTAAGCATAAGGGAAGGGGGCGGGTATCTACTATTTTTTACTTGCAACCGGAAGGGGTTCAAAATGACTAAACTGATACTTGAATGTCCTCTAAATCACCTTAATATATTATCGATTCTGATTCCGGTTGAACATTTTTAATGGAATATCTTTTAGAAGGTTGTCTCTTCCTTTTACCTTCATTGTGAGAACACTATTAACCAAGTGTAAGCGAAAGATAACGGAAGATAATGTTTTGTGTGCCTGGTAACTATGGAAGTTATATTATATACGAAAACGTACGAAAACGAAAAACACAGATAATATTAAAAAAATGCCATCTCAAATAGTCTGGTAATTGGCCACAGAGTGGCATTGGGCGCTTAGACTCCTTTAACTCTCCACAGGAGACTGAATGATACTGCAATATTGTGCTCCCCCCACCTTTCTCTCTCTGAGCATATTTAATTAGATAAAAATTAAGCATGTTATCAAGAATTAATTTATGTGAAGACATTTCTATAACAAATACCTATTTCCTTCGTGAGGCTTAATCAATTTTCTTAATCTGTTGTAGATCTACTCGTTCAAAATGAAATATTTACTACCGAACAGATTGATGGTGTAGGGAAACTTAAATAACGTTATAATAATGTAGCAACTAATTAATTTTATATATTTTAACTTTCCTATTTTACTAATTTATCAATAAACAACATTCACCAGTAATTTATTGCACCGAAACTTGCTTTCACTAAAACATCCTGCATCGAAACATCCTAGACCCATCCCACCATATGACTAATGAGACAGGAAAACTCTCTGAATGTCTTTCCTTTAGTTTGGACATTCGGAGAGCAAAGTATTGTAAATATAAAAATAACTGCTAGACTAGACCTCAA